>APFE030826971.1:0-29203 GCA_000404065.3 Pinus taeda | reverse complement strand
TGGCGACCCACATGGTGATGTGCTAGGCCTGATGAACCCTTTCTTGAGCAACTCCTGCACCTGCTTCTTGATTTCAACATTCTCTAAAGCAGACAACCTGTACATCCCAATGTTAGGCAATGGAACAACTTGCTGCAAAATAATATCATGTACTATTCCCTTTTTGGGTGGCAGACCTTTAGGTTCTTGGAACAAGGCATCATATTCTGAAACAATCTTTTCTATATCAGCTTGTTGATCAGCATTACAGCCCTCAAATACATTGGTTTTATTAGGTTTCTTTTCCTTTACAACCATTAGTAAGAATTGTTTGCATGAATTTATCATTGTTTTCATTTGTCCTGAGTTTATGAGAGTATAATTATTCTTGACCTTGTGAGCTCTTACAAAGTATTCGATTCCCCCTTTAGCAAGTAGATACTTGTTCTCAGCTCTATAGAAAATAGCCTTTCTATCATATAAGTAAGGACTTCCTAAAACAATTCCACATATATCCAAAGGAATTACATCTAACTCATCCTCATTTATAAATGCTAACCCAAAAGAAAACTTGAGTTTGCACTGTCTAGTCACTTGTAGTTGTGCTTTATCATTCAACCATCCTAATGGGTATGGTTTCTTATGAGGTGTAGTTGCTAATCCCAATTTCTTTGCAATTGCTTCAGAAATTAGATTTACTTGTGAGCCACTATCAAACAAAGTATCAATCTTTTGATTTTTGGAAACAACTCGAATATGGAAAAGCTCATGTCTTTTTCTCTCATGTTCTTCATCAATAACAGATTGAGCAGAATTACTAGTAGATGCGTCAGAATTCTTAGCTTTTATACCTGTGGCTGCAATGATTGTTTCATCTCCTGAGTCTGACCCCAAACCTTTATGAATAGCTGCAACAGTCTTCTTCTTCTTGCCCTTGGACTTCTTAGGTCTCAGCTCTGGATGCAGAATCCAATAGTGCTCATCATCATGTGCTTTTCTGTGCAGTGTTAGCCTTCCTTGCTTTCCACTTCTTCTTTCTTTTCTCCTTGCTCTTGCTTACAATGGGTGGGGATGGTCCCCCAACTTCTGGATTTCCATTCTTTCCTCTAGCTTTTAGATGAGTAGCTTGTATAGATACCTCATCTATACTAGTGGGATTAAACATGAGGATGGTATGCCTCATGTAGCTGTGTATACCACCAATGTAGTTCAAAAGAGTTTCTGGTGAGTCTAATGAGATACCCAACATCAATGATGTCTTTTTGAACTCTTGAGTATACCCTTGCACACTTTTCCCTTTCAACTACCGCAGATTTTGCCAGCTCATCATGGCTTGTTGCATGTAGGCCAATGGATAGAACTGCTTTTGGATTGCAGCAACAAATTCACTCCAGATAGAGATGGTCTTACCATGCTTCTTCATATCAGCTTGGGTTTTGCCTTCCCACCAGACCAAGGTAGTGCCTCCTAGGCATAGACTTGCCAGCTGAATCTTACTCTTGTCCGAGTCTATGTTTTGTAACTTGTAATATACATCAATTTGTCTAATCCAATCGTCCAACTTTTCAACATTTAGCTCTCCATCATATATAGGATAATCAAATTTAACATCTAACTTAATCAAAGATGCTTTCTTATTATGCACAGGGCTATTAGGAGGTGTGAGAAAGCTTGCCTCTTTCCCCTTTCCTTTTGAGCGATCATGGGAATGAGACTCATCTTTTTCTTTATCTTGTTTAGAACCTAATGAATCTTCATCCTTATACTTTCTAAAGTCCCTATACATTTCTTCTACCTTAGACTTTAAAGCTCGGAAACTTTCTATGAATTGAGGATCTAGCCCCATAGAACCTTCCTCTGACACTGTCTTCCGAGGATAGACTCTCCCAATTTTAGGATTAGTTTCCACCAACTCTCCTTCTCCTAATTTGAGCTTTGATCTAGTGAGCATTCATAGCTAAACCAACACAAGCTTGTATAACCTTATAACCTACTGCTCTGATACCACTTGATCTAATAATCACCCTATGAGTGACACCAATTTAAAGTTTATTAAACAAAAGGTATTACAGACTCATGTGCCGGTGTGTGTTCTATGTTATTTAAGTAATGGATCGATCAGATTGCCAATACATAGACATTTTAAATGGAAAGACAACAGAGAAATACAGTAAGCAACCATAAAGACACAAGCAATTTTAATAAGGAGTTCACCCTATTCTCCAGGGCTATGTCTCCGTTCCAAATTTCAGTGGGGGCCTTATTTTATTGGGTCTTTGAGCAGAGAATTACAATGCAGGGACTCAATGTGAGTTCTCCTGAAGTAGGTTTGCTTGGCAGGGTGGTTTCTTGGATTTCCCAAGCCACTGGAGTACACATAATCTTCTTTTCCTACCAGTGCTGTGACCTTCTGGTCTATAGTGGAAGGAGCCAAATGTGAAGCTCGAAACTGACAGATTCCTCTTGGGGATGGCTTGAATCTCTCAAGCTCTCTAGTGCTCGATGTTGCCGCTGGTCAGCTCAGCCCTCTGTCTATCTCTGCTTTCGCTTAACTGCCTCTTCTCTTGTTTCTGTCTCTCAGTGTTCAACTGTTCAACCATCCAACTGTGTATTTTGTTTCACTGTTCATGGATTTTAGTCATTCGAACCCATGCCCATTTGGTTCCTCTTCTGTCTCTATCGATTCACATTCTACAGCTATGCTTGGAGTTCCCTGTTCAGCGTCAGCATGAATGCTTAGGGTGTGACCACATGTCCCCATCTGAACAACGCCAGCTTGCTCATCAGTTTGTTTCTTCAGTTATGTCATGTATGCGTTCTTCCTCCACCGTGGCAGTCAAACAAACCTTAAATCCTTGCAAACGTGGCTTAATCCTTCATTGATTCTACTTCCTCCATTGGGCACAATCTCAGCCATTCGACCTGGGTCCCCCAGATCCAACGTCATTCGCATGTCCCGCGCTATTGACTTGCTCGACTGATGACACGCGATCACTGATGATTTTCTCTCTCCTCCACCACCACGCATCAATCGTTGAGTGGGATCATTCCGCTTACTCCAAAACCATTTACCATTTGAAGGCACTCCGATCAATACCACTGGTTTCCAGAATGTAGGTCTCGCCTTTGACCTTTTAGCACTTTTGCCTTTTCTCTCGTGGTTCTCCGGTTTGCCATGTGTCCAAGTGCTCGGGCTTATCCCATTTTGGCCCTGTTCACCCAGCAAATTGCGCATCAAAAATCACCTCCTTTTCCCAATTCGGGGTTCCCAGGGGCTACTTTGACCCCCTGCGTAGTCTCCATGGGCCTCGATCAACACGCTTTGACCAAGGTCCTTGTCGTTCCACACTGGCTACCATTGCCATTGGTTCATGGTGTTTTTGATCACTGTTTTTGGAATTTTTAGAGATTCATCCTGACCTGATATGGTCATGGTTCTTTTCCAGTCTTTGATGGATCCAATTCGGATCATCAAGTCTCTCAGGTTGCAGTACAATAGCCTCTTATCCCTACGGCTCAATCACAACCTTAGATTAGTGCTGGAAAGACTCAGGCTCAAACAGGTACTATCACTCCGCATCTTGGTCAATCATCCAGTACTGGGCAACAACAAGTGGTTCAAAAACCATGGCTGGTGCAATATCAGCAACTGCAATTCCAGCAAGCTTACCAAGGACCTGAGCAACAAAGCTTTTTAGGTAATGGGCAACCGCATTTTCAAAACAGTTATCAACAACCATACTATACTGGTTATGTCCATCAACCTTATCAAAGTTATTAGCATCAGATACATTATGCTGGTATGCAAAGACCTACTGCTCAGGCAATCTCATCTTATCCTAGGTATGCTTCACCAAACCTGAATAAACAGTTTCCTTTTGTGGCAACTCTAGAGTTACCAGATCTGAATCGGCTAACAAATGATCCAATTGCTTACGCCCCTTGGTGGCCAATGATTCCTCATAAACTTCCCTATGATATTCCTAAATTCAATGGAAATCCGGGTGAAGATCCATCGAATCATGTAATGACATTTCATTTGTGGTCTTCATCTAACACCCTCAATGATGATTCGATTAGGATTCACCTTTTTTAGTGAATGCTAACTGGTCTAGTAGCGAAATGGTACATTGAATTTCCTAGAGCTTCATTTGATAACTTCAGCACCCTTGCCACTACCTTTTTGACCCACTTTCAGTTACCCATAAGGTATGAAAAGGGGACGGAACTCCTTACCAACTTTAAGCAGACAACAGCCACTCACATATCTGATCATATTCATGAGTGGCAATGTCATCGTCGAATGGTAAAGACGTATGTTTTTTATCAGCTTCTAGCTGAGTGGCTTATTAAGTCATTATTACCTTCTATTACTGAAAATGTGGCGAAACGAGGAGTTGTCACTGAAGAGCAAGTAATTGCTCATGCACAATATTTAGACTTGATCTATACTCAGTCTGGCACACTCTATGACAAAATTCCTGATGCTCCTAGACCAGAATTTTTCGATCTTCCCCATCCTAAATCAAACAGGGACTCTCATGCTGGTGAAAGCGTGATTGGTACCTCAAGTACGCAAACCACAAAGGCTCCATCCAGTAAAGCCCTTACAGTCTCTAGTCAAAAAGAAGATGAAAAACTTCTTGCCTCAGAGGTTAATGTTGTGTCATCTAACAAGGGAAAAGAACCAAAGCAACTACGGGCAAGAAGAAAGGGAAAAACAAAAAGAAGAAATAAGAAGATTCGACTCCTAAGAAACCTTCTGGAAACCCTACCAGGCGAAAGAAACCTAATCATCCATGTTTCATATGTAATGAGGACCATTATATGAAAGATTGTCCACATCGAGCTGAGGTCAAGAAATTTTTAAAAACTTCAAGTACCTCAGCAGTATTGATTGATCTGTTTCCAAACCCAGAATCTAATCTGGTTGCTATCGATCATGCTTCCCCATCCCAAGTGCTTGTGTTATCCATCTTGAAATAGCAAAATTATGCTTTGATATCGACACGAAATAAAGATTATGGGAATCCACAGATGTCGAACAATAAGGTTATAGATCAACCCAGTAGTTCGAGAACAACTTTGTCAGAAGTTGTGCCACCCATCATTCCTGAATTAACTATAAAGCCACCAAAGGGAGTAGTACATAAATCGACATTTAATACTCGTGCTCAAGCAGCACATAATTATAATATAGTGGATGATCTAGCTCAATCGCCATCCGCTATATCGACACTTGAAGTACTGCAGAATTGTCCCTCCCAAAAGCAGGCTTTGTTATCAGCAATAGGTGGGATTGACCCAGCGGATTCCAATCTTGTGGCCTTTAACCATAAAGGATACGAACCTCAGTTACCAGCCCAACTCATTTTCCTTATACAAGTAAAAACCCTCAACAAAATTGTTTGTCGAACAATCATTGATGAGGGGGCATCTACTTGTATTATGTCAATGAGTTGCTGGAAAACTTTAGGCTGACCACCCTTGTCATGATCGTCAACGACATTAAAAGCGTTCAATGGAAGAACATACACGCCGTATGGAATATTAAGTAACTTGCAAGTTGAACTGGGGGGCAAGACAGTGGAAATTGATGTCGAGGTCATTGATAGAAACCTTGACTACAATATCTTATTAGGAAGGCCCTGGATTTATGCTATGGTTGTTGTTGTGTCAACATGTTTTAGAAAGATTGCATTTCCCTTCCAAGGCAGAATTACAATCATTGACCAACTAACCTTTTTCCCCAACAGTTCACAAGCTACTGGAAGCATTCCAATGATCCATGGAAGCTCTCAATCGCTTCAAAATGTCGGAGTAGGTCTCCTAAAAGATCCATCCTTAATGGGTACTTTTTCCCTCCTGCTTCCGAGTAATCTGACAGAAGTGGCCACAGTGGAAACCTGTCATATGATATCTTCTACATCATCAAATATTAAGAAGAATTTTGAACATTTTGATAATATGGATCATCGCTAGGTATTGCCCCCAAGCCCCATAGAAATTTTGTAGCAATCAATTTTTTGGGCCTGGGCATCAAACCCAAATCAACACTCATCGAGTGTTTGGATAGATAGGTCTCTAGAGTATGGCACCTCTTCCGATCCTTGGTCTCATATACATTCTACAAATAAAGGAATCATTCAGTCAATGATGATAGGAGAGGCACCATGGGAAGATCACCACCATCATTCCCACCTTTAAGATAACAACGAAGATTATTCTAGAGGCCTTAATCATCCTTCGATTTTTTATTTTCTATCAAACATTGTAAATACGGTGGATTCTGAGTGAAAACTGTCCAATATTGAAGAGACTATCGCCATTAATATCTTGACCAAGCCTAATGTTGTAGAGAATATTCATGTTGGCAAATCTTGTTCTCCTTCAGAACTGGAAATATATTGTGCTCTCTTGCATGAATTTAGAGATGTATTTGCATGGTCATATGAAGAAATGCCAGGCATTGACTTGAGCATTATTGAACATGAAATCAAGATGTATCTAGATGTCAAAACAGTACGACAACGGCTTCGACCGGTTCACCAAAGAAAGCCACTGCCATTAAGGCAGAAGTTGAAAAACTTTTACATGTTGGTTTCATTTACCTTGTTCCTCTAACTGATTGGGTATCGAATATTGTTCCTGTGATGAAAAAGCAAGGAACGATTAGAGTGTGTGTCGATTACAGGGATGTAAATCAAGCTTTTTCAAAAGACAACTACTCTACACCCTTCATTGACTAGATAATTGATGAATGTCTAGATGTGAAATCTTTTCATTTATGGATGGATTTTCCAGATACAATCAAATCAATATCTGCCCACAGGACCAGTAAAATACTACATTTATATGTCCATGGGGCACATTCGTGTACCATAAACTACCTTTCGGTTTGAAAAACGTAGGGGAAACTTTTCAGAGGGCAATGAACTACACCTTCCATGACATCAAACACATTGTTCAACCATATCTCGATGATCTACTGGCTCATTCGTGAAAGAAAACTAACCATCCGCAGCATTTGAGAGCTATATTTCTGCATTTCCAACACTACAAGATACAACTCAATCCACACAAGTGTGTTGGTTCTGGTAGATTACTTAGTTTCGTAGTTTCTAAGGACGAAATTTGACTAGACCCATGTAAGGTTTAGGCAATTATTGACATGCCTCCACCTTCAAATTTGCTTCAGATTTAGAAACTCCAAGGGAAAGCAAAATTTCTAAGGACGTTCATTCCAAATTACATCAAACTTGCTAAAGGTTATACACGTCTTTTGAAAAAAGTAGTACCCTTCAACTAGGATTAGGTTGCGCAAGATTCCTTTGATGCTTTAAAGGATTCCCTAGTAAAAGCATCATTAATGTACACTCCTAACTATAAAAAAGACTTTAACTTGTGTCTTGCCCCTACAGATACAACCATCGCAATGGTTTTAGTACAAGCAAACAATGGAATAGAACATCCGGTATATTATTTAAGCCGCAACTTAAATGATATAGAAAGCAAGTACTCCTATGATGAAAAGTTGGCTCTAGTAGCTGTTCAAGTAGTACAGAGATTTCAACACTATATACACTTTCACAAAACTACCATTCTGTCAGATCGCAACCCTATGACCTACATTCTGTCACGTCAATTGTTAGGGGGGAAATATTCCAAATGGATAGCCATTTTGCAAGAGTTTGATATGGAATTCACCAAATCCAAACCAAAGAAATCTCTAGTCTTCGCAGAGTTACTTTGTGACCTCCCATCATCGTCCAACGATTCAACATCTAAAGCATCAATCGTGGATGAGACTCTATTTCTGATATCATCAAGTGATCCGTGGTACGGAGATACACTGATCTATCTCCAAACCCAAAAATTTAGGCCTAATACCTCTCGCTCTGAACAATAGCATACTCGATACCAAGCCAAAGACTACATGATCATCGGTGATACACTTTACCGTCATGGTGTTGATACAATTTTGCAAAGGTGCCTCATGCATGATGAGGCCGAAAAAGTATTGAATGATTGCCATTCAGGTGCGTGGGGGGGGCATCAATCTGTTTACGCTCTGGCACAAAAGATCTTATGAGCTGGTTACTTATGACCCACTATATTCAAAGATTGTATAATTGCAGTCAGAAGTTGCCATGCTTGTCAGATTTTCGACTGTAAAAACCAGATTACCACCTGCATCGTTGCATCCAGTAGTCATTGTTGGGCCATTCGCTAAATGGGGCATATATTTCATGACTTGTAACCCCACCTAGGTCGGGGGGCATGGGTATATCATAGTCGCAGTCGGCTATTTTACAAAATGGGCCGAGGTGATGCCTACATTAAACAACAGCGGTGAAACAATTGCTCTTTTCTTTTTCAATCATGTATTCTCTAGATTTGGTGTTCCACAGGCAATAGTCATAGATCATGGATCGTACTTTCACAATCACATGATGGTTGAATTGGTTGCCAAAGTAAGACTGTCCCACGACAGTTCTACTCCATATTATCCGCGAGCTAACAGACAAGTTGAGGCCATCAACGAAGTCCTGAAGCGCATGCTGCAAAGGATGATTGGAGTCCACAAATAGAATTGGCATTTAATCTTGTACTCAGCTCTGTGGGCATATAGGACTTCAGTGAGAAATGCAATCAGATTTATGCGGTTTCAGTTGGTGTATGGTATGGAAGCTGTCTTACCAGTCCAGTGTGAAATTTCACCTCTCAAGCTTGCAATCGATCTACTTCCCAAAACTTCGAAGGAAGAGACTCATTTCTGGGAACTAATCCACTTGGATGAAACCCATCGTGATGCCGCTTGGCTAACGAAGCTCATAAGAAATGTGTCAAAGTGCAATTTGACAAAAATGTCAAGCCTCGCATCTTCTCAAAAGGTGACTTGGTCTTGCTATACAATCAGGACTCTGATAAATTCGGAGTAGGTAAGTTCGAACCATTATGGATGGTCCCCTACATTTTTAAATGAGTATTAGGAAAAGGATCCTACGAGCTGGTAGATTACGATGGGATTCCACTGTTGCAACCCCGAAATGGATTGTATCTTAAGTGTTACTATGATTGATTAAGTGTAGTAATCTCGTAGTAAATATGATTTTGTTACACTTTTTTTCGTTAAGAGTTGTCATTTTGGTTAGGTAATCCACTTTGCATTTGTTACAAATGTCATACTGTTTAGAAACATTCATTGGGTATGCTGATGGAGGTAGTCGTAGTACGCAAAACCTATCTTCTGTAGCCTAGGCCATTTTTGCTCCAAGTGGCGAGTTAGTGAGTTTGAGGGGGCTATGTATTAGTCGATCAACGAACAACATCGCTGAGTATAGTGCATTGATGGAGCTTCTCTTTATCGCCATTTCACATGGCATAGGTTGACTTGTTGTCAGGCTAGAATTGCAACTCGTCATTCTACAGCTTACTAGCGTCTATTCCGTTCGAAACCCAGCTATCTATCGTATGTTCCTAAGAGTCAAGATTTTGGAAAGACAGTTTGATTCCATTCATTATCAACACATTTCCAGAAACTTAAACACATTAACAAATTCATTAGCAAATTATGTGTTAGATAGACATTTGCAGCATTTGTAAAGAAAAGCATTTCACATTAACATTTGCATCAGGATCACATAACTTAACCAAAATAAAACTCTGAAAATCAAAAATATATAATTGTTTATAGTTTTACAAAATGTTTTGTGTCCAAGACAAAATTGGTCATATGACCAAGAAACTCAAAAATGAATGCAGAAAAGCATCCTAGACTAATGGTGTTGGTGATAACATGTCACTGCATGTGTGATCATACGCAAGAGCCTAGTCCATCGACTTAGCATGCCAATAGTATGGCATTGTAACCTCAAAGGTAACTCGTCGGTCCTCACATCCTGAATACCAAAAGTGAGACCCTCGATCTGATCCTGTAGCACTGCTAGTGTCTCCGCTATGTCCAGATTGCGAAGGATAGCCCTCCCTATAGCTTCTCCTGCTGGAACGTCAGCTGCCACCCCTGGGCATGTTGCTGGTCGCACTGGCCCAACATTTGCACAAATATATGAGTTTGATTAGTCTTGATAACATTTAAAAACACAAAAACATTATAAAACTAATAAACAAATATATGGTCAAATAATGTTACCCATAACACTCTACTGCTCGCTAGCTAGTAACGCCAAATCTGGGTCACCTCGAAAATCCATCCCAACGTATGGATACTCCGAAGAGACCATCTCCTAATGGTTGAACCACTCAAAGAAGGCATCAGAGAAATAAATTTGTGACTGACCAGCATGTATGGCCATGAGATCAACCCATCTTTGCATCCGTGATTCCCTCGGTGCTGGCAATCCTAGTGAAATATATTATGGTTGCATCAGTGGAATCCTCTCCGAGGCAAAAGTAGTCAAAATGGAATTGTAGCCAAATTTCTTGGATCTTCCATTCTTTACCTTGGAGAGCTATTCTTTCATGACCGGAAATACCGCCTCGCACTAGTTGAATACCTTTGGTTCCACGCATTCCAGAGCGTACTGCATATAAGATCTGTTGGCCAAATGAAGAGCCACGCTACCAGCCAATCTAGCAAAGGTGAATAAAATGGTCCTCAAGGGCCAATCAGTGACATCTCGAATGTTGATCTTGCTGTCCCTGCTGGGCTGAGATCCATCTCTATAAAACTAGCGAATATAATCCCTCACAGATTCACCCCGACGGGCGGATCCTGATAGAGAGAGGGGCACCACTCCTCGATAACCCTGTCAAAAAGTAGATATCATCGACTGTCAATGGAATGGATCTGCCTCTAATCTGAAATACCTAGTTGAACGGATCCCATGCATCGAGAAAATATTTCAACAAACTAATTTGTTGCCTCATGCTGGATATGCAGAAGAATTTTAGCAAGCCACAATTTCACAATGTAGTAACTACACCCTGATTGTGTAAGGAAATCATGTCCTCTTCTTCATGCTCATGTTCACACCATGTGACAACCATATTGATCCAATAAATCTCTGAAACACAAACAAAATATGAATTAGGATCCTGATTTGAGCAAAAACAGGAAAAAATTTCATGAAAAATCATTGTACAAAGTTTCCTCTCTACGCCCATCGCACCTTGCCTGTGCATAGGGTGTGATGCATACTGACTGGCCAGTTTCCAACTCAGTATGCATCACACTTTCCAATGCAAGCCAGGTGTGATGGAGGGAGAATGAATTCTTCAAACCCCAAGGGCCTAGAAGCAGGGAAAAACTTGCTCAAAATCAGAAAAGGATGGAATGCAAATGAAGAACTCAGGGTTAACTCCCACCTAGTCTTGACGGCATGGAGAATAGTCCACCAGATCTCCTAAAATCAGTTGATGAAATTTGAGGGGGAAAAACACTCCAGAGCTCCAAAATCCCAAATTTGAAATGAAATGGTAAAATGAGAGGTAAAACTGCATTTTATGTTTCTATTCACGTACTTCAAGTAAAATGTTGGTTTTTAACTCATTTTTTCAGGCATGTATATGTATTTCTAATCAATTTGATGGAGTAGTTGAGCAGTTGAACGACCGGCGAAAGAATCTAACGTGTTAAATAGTGAAATGAACATCTTTGACCCCTATTATGAGCAATGTTTCCACAAGGTTCAAGCTAGTTAAAAAATAAACCTGCCACTGAGCACATGTTAACGTAAGGTTCAAGCTAATTAGAAAATAAACCCACCTTTAGTAAACAACCTCTGTGATTGCATTGCTAGTAGCCTTTTAAGCCTTGGTTGTTTTCCTACCATCACCTGCATTCTTTTGGCTAATCATATGCTTCCACTTGATTGTTTACCCTTTTGAGGAACAGCTGCGACGAGAATTTTGTTAGCCACCCTCTTCACACTGCCATGTTTTGAGAAGTTCCAAACTTATCTGGAACCAGTTGCTACCTGAAAACATCACTTGTTCCTAAAAAACGAGTCTCTTTTAAGCTCTTTTTAAACTTGTTAAATATGAAAAGATTTTCGAGCTACTGCCCTTTCCAGCTCGTTAAAGTAAGGGGAAGTGCCATCCCTCCTCTACATTTTAATTTTTTGGACCTAAGGGGTTATCACACAAAAAGACCGAGAACATGTCTTTTTCGGCTCACTAAAGCGATTGAAAAGTCATCCCTTCCGTATTATTTTATACTTTTTCATACTTAAGGGATTATGCTACGAAAAAGGACAACTGGAGTTTCCTTTTCATCCCTTTCTAAACTCTCTAAACATGAAAAGGACCGAGTTATCCTTGTCATTAAACTCGTTAGAACAATAGCGACAAACTTGTCCACCCAGACAAGAATGAGTTTCGCTGTCACTAGGCTCGCTAAAACATAGCGACAAGTTTGCCCGAAGGGAAAATTATATAACAAGCATATGTTATCCTCCACAAGCTTGAAAAAAATAAAGAGGTACTGGTCAGAAATGACTGGGAAAAATGGGAAGAAAACTTGAAGAACTTCATTGGTAGTAGGGTAGGTCGCTCTTGAACATGAAACTTTCACTCCATCACCATGATTGAGTTGGGTTGGGTTATTCCGTTCATCGGTCATACCACCATTGGTCCTTCACACCATCCATCTTTTGGGGTTAACGCTACCAATCCATCTCAGTGTCACAAAAATGTTCAAGAGAATTCATTCAGAGAATTCACCACCTAGCTAACGCCTCATCCACTATAATACCTTCACCTTACATTTTTCATGACCACCATTCATGAACCTTGTATCATCAGATCATTTTCACCTCCAGAAAATCATTTTCCTCATTTTGTGTCGTATATGTGGGATACATTGAGGCCCTCCTAGGACGGGTCACTTCTTGTCGACATCAGCTGATTATCCAAGAAGTTGACTTAGAAACAACCCTTTCAGTACTTTGAAGCTTGCATGCCACAATGGCAAGTTTCTCACTTCTAGTGACAACTTTATGTCAATGGCCTTCGACCGAAAGATTTTACATGGTGTTCAACATTGGATCATATATTCACACCACATTAATTGTACTGTAGTACCTTAAGGGTCATTATCATTATCAGTGATTCCTCTTGCACCTGTTAACAGCTTACATCATTGGTTGGTAATCAGGCAATGTCTTTCCACGTTCAACTTCAGAACACCTTTTCACATGGATCGACTTGTACATCGGGAAAAAATTGAATGAGTTTGAAGACCCCGGATCTAGTTTCATCCATTCGGGTTGCGATATATTCAGGAATATAAAGACATCAGATGTACACAGAATCTGCACAGATGATCATCCAAGCTAAGGGATGATGACTCTACATACAAAGAATCACCAGTCTGCAATAGCAAATGATTATCTATCCTATGTACATGAAAATGAATTTATAAAGCTGAGCATGGGAATGCCCGCCTCAGCTAGATCATGAAAATAATATGATGATGATGTATTATATTGTATTTTACACAGGTCACCTTCCAGTTCGAATACCTCAGATCCTCATGATAAAGCATTTCACTCGACATCAGAATATTTACGACCTCATGCTTTAGGGGGCAACTGTTATAAACATATTTGGGCACTGCAACCCCAATAATATATGTTGATAAACCAAGGTCTCTTTAACCCCTAAAAGTGTTGTTTCATACCCTAAAAGATCATGGTCAACTGATTACATCATTTCCCAGAAGTTCCACCTGAAAAACCACTCAGAACTGGCCAAAACTGGACCATACTGACTGCTCCTTGGTCACGGTGCGATGCATACTAACTCCTACACTAGCCAGGTGCGATCCATACTGAAGAGGCCTTCTATGGGGTGCGATGAGTGAGAATGGACAAATGTCTGAGGCAGTTTGCTAACTGGATGCTCATGGAATCTTCTAGAAACTTCCTCTATGACACTTGCCTCTCTGAATTCACCCAGGGATGAGTAAGAGATCCAAGAAATCTCCAAGTGGAACTAAGAACTACAAGTGGAATGACACTAATCAAAAACCTAGAGATGACTCACACCTCTGCAAACATCTATAAATGGATCCCTCATCTAAGAGATCTAGGGGCTAGAATTTTGTAATTTGTAAAGAAGTGTTGTTAGTTTGTCTTTGAGAAGAAGCATTGTACTATTGGGTGATCTTGCTTTTCATGAGGTGAAGAGGGCTTTGATGCTGGGAGGATGATGCTAGATCAGACAGCTAGGTTGTAATCCTCTCTTCTACTATTAATAAAGTTCTTTGAGTTTTCCTCCATACAATCGTGTATTTGTGAAACTTGTTGTTTGTGAATGCAATTGTATGGTCAATGTATTTCTAATTCTGCATTGTTTATGATATTATAGATGGAGATGCTTTGATGGTGTTTTGTTACTTTGTCTCTACAGGTATTCTCTAAAGCATGACAAGTAGGAGAGGAGTTGCAAGTTCCATCAAGGGAGAGAGAAATCAAGCAAGGAGTCAAGCGGAAGATCCAAGTTGGTACCTTTGCTTCTCTCTTATCTATCATACATAAAGGAAATCACAAAGTGCTTTGATTGTTTGTTTCTAAGATAGCTACCCATCTTAGTGGGACTAGCAGATCGAAAAGACACTAGTTTTCTCAGAAACAAGAAGCCTTGTGTTATATTTATTTATACACACATATAAGTTCGTACAACAAATAAATAGTCCAGTTTCAATTTATACCCAACAATACATTTAAATAGGAACAGACACACAGAAATATGTTAAACTTCTCTTTATTAATTCTTCCAACGGTTACAGACTCGACCTGCCCTGCGCACTCAGCTACAGGGATCCGCACACTCAGCTGGGGACTACTAGACCTCTGTGCACTTAGCTGCAGAGCCTTCTCCTACCCTACAACCCAAAGACACACTTACACTTCGACTCAATCTCTTAGAATCATCATGCTTCTATTCTTTTCCTTAGCTATATGTTATCTTCTACACTTAGAGCCTCACTCTACTTATACAATCCCATGGTTCGTGGGCCATGGCTAGGTCTATCAAGCTGACATTACAATACAAAAATGAGGGAAAACAATCCTGTGACTCTATTATGACTTTGCACTCCGTGCCCACAATTCACAGAGCTTTTACAAAGGACTTGGTCAAAACTTGGGCTTTAAGCCCCAAAACATGTCTTGGGGGGATTCCATACCCAACAAACCATATAAGAGATATATCCATGAATCAAGAACACAAGAAAGCATCAACACATGAGACATAATATATATGGTGAAAAACCCTTCACTAGGTAAAAAAACCACCCTCGTTGTTGTTGTGCTGCTCTGAATATTCTATTAAGGAAAATGTGTCTTTTACATAGATTTGTTGACTCCCATCAGCATGGAGAATTGACCTCATATACAATCACTTGACTATGATCATCATGGAGACTCAATTCTACTAATCATCTTGGAAGAATATGTTCTCCATAGATCTATGGACTATCATTCGCTAAAAATCTACCATGATCAATCAATCCTCGCCCAACTTCGATTAGACTATCCAACTACCATTGGATTGAGAAATTGTTCCTTTCATCCAAACTTTGTAATCATTGCTCCACATCCATGAAATCACTGTTCCTCTCCTCTATGCAAACCTCCTTTCATCTATTTTCATACTGGATCCATTTCTTTATGCTCAGCTTGATTCAACTTTGTAATATGACCTCTAGCAGCAAGATAATATCATCAAATCAAAAATCTCTGCAAATATATGCTCTCATATAAGAAAAATAGTGGCCACATCAAATCTGAATACTATCAAACCCTCACATCAATATAATGTTGCATAATACAATCAAAAACAAAAGGAACTATGGATATGTGCCCAATGCATTAGTGGATCTTTCAAAAGCAAGTGTGAGAGTCACCAACAACAACTATCCAGCAACATACAAAATTCTCCAAAACAATCTCCACCACAACAGCTTCAAATATGATCTATTTTGTAGCACGCTTCAGATCTACTCACTATGTAGTCATCAAACACTCATATACTGAACCATCTATTCTCTCCAATAGGTTTGAAGCATCTTCACTCTATGTTGCCTTCTCTTACACACATACACTTAACATTAATCGTCACAAAACTCCCAAGTGATGATTATAAAACATATAGGGATAAATTAAGCTTGGGGCTAGGACCAAAGGTCTACAAATTGCACTAAATGAATCCGCTAAGACCATTACTTGTGCACTAAAGGTATTGACATCATTGGAGGACCTTTACAAACTATTTCTAACCTTTACAACTTATTTTGGAAGCCTCTATGAATTTCCATGCTAATTTTCTTTCAGTTTGTGCAATGAGTTGGGAGAAAATATTCTGAAAATCCTCAATTTCATGGATAACATAGTCTAAACTTGAATAGAACCTTAAGTTTCTCCCATATTCTTGTCTTCCAATGACTAGAGCGTTTCATTCACTCTCACATGCTTGCCTACATGCGATTGGGACTTAGGATGAAGAAAAATATCAAGCCTTCAACCCATAACCTCTGCCACCTATTGTATCCCCTTCTCTAGCATCTGTAAAAGTGTCCAAACCTCTGACATAGCATCTGACACATTTGTAAGTGGACCAGACATGTCTCTGAAGTGTCATTGCCAAATTGACCTAAAAGGCCTACAAACAAGGTTGACAAGAGTGCCAACAAGTCCTCCACTCTCCAACAAACATCTACACAAGATGCAACACTTATGAAATGACCTAGATACCTCTACACAATAGTGTAGCACCACAACAACATCATCATCATTATCATGAGACCAAAACACTGTATCAAGTCATCAAGTGTGCCATGATCATAGGATAAACATCAATTCCAACACATACCAATACAAACCAACTTTTCCATCAATTTACATCATCATGTGCTTAACATAACTTCATGACCTCATAAGGCTGACATTAATGCTACCACAATCAACTCAATGCCAACACAACCAAATACAACCATGTTACAAAAATGGCATTAACACATTAGCTAGACTACATGGGGTTGACATGAATGCCAACATGAGCTAGCTGCCATCATGAAACCAGTGCCAACATCAGCCCACTTCATTGATTCTAGATGAAGGTTGCAATTAGCTCTCCTTTAGCTTAGCTTAAATATTTCTCCAAATTCCTCTAGGGACTCATCTAGACCTTGAGTCATCATAAAGATTTATTGTTTTGTGTCCCTTTCTCTACAATAATATTTGTACTTTGTGTTGAATACTTGCTGCATCTAAGCCCATGTAGTGATGTTTCCTCCTTCCAAGCTCATGAACCAACACAAGGTTGCATCCTTGAGGGTATAAGGGAACATATTAAGTTTCTACTCATCAAAGTTATAATCATGATATGTCCTACAAACTACAACAATTTAAAACATGAAGGTATCAAGGTCCTCTGAAGTCATGCCATGGAAGTGTGGAAGAGAAGTGGGGCTAATGTTCTTCATTTTAGCTTCCCCATTAATTTCTCTAATATGAAAGACTTCAGGTTTCCTATTTCCAACCATCTGTTCAGTGGGTGATGGAGGTTCTTCTTCCCCTATAAGCTCCTCAAAAATATCCAGTTTATCACCCAAAAGGTTCTCTAAACTCTTTGTGGTTAGAGGAGGAGGTCCACAATCACCAAAAAGTGAAGTTTGACTTCTTGTAGAAGTGGGGGTTTTAGGAAAAAAATTTCTCAAGTTATCCTTAACTCTATGAGGCATGAAATGAATGAATTTGTTTTTTCTTTCTATGTGTTTTATAAATAGAAATACTGATACAAAACTTTTTTGTTGTTTTTAGGAAATGGAATGGAAGAAAAGAGAAAATTCAATAAGAAAACAATATTTATTTTGACACCTCCTCGACAATTACTCCAAAAAGTGATGAGCCTGAGTATTACAAAAATAATGCTACTACTCCTAGGGTTACCAACTTTAATTTATCAATCTAGAGTCCATACAAACTTAGGAGGCACCAATGCTATATGCACACCAAGTTAGGTTCTACTTAAGTTGATCTGAAGCAATGAATTGAATTAATATGTATATAGACCACATTGGAAAATCCAATGAAAGGAAAACTATTTAGCTTATCTTTGCAAGAAAGGAGATGACTGAAATATGATCCTACATGGAGTAAACCCTAATTTGTTTGCATGAGAGTAAATGCTAGATAGAGATCCTATTCTATCTTGAAAAATGTAAATGGTGGAAAAGTAATCTTGATCAACTTGCTTGAAAGTAAATGCCAAAAATTAAATCTAATCTATTTTATAGGAAACAAATATATTCTATTGAAAACAAAGTAAATTCTATTTTATTTGAAAAACTTCAATCAAATGCTCAGGAGTGCTAAAGGTAAATTACTTTCATTCTATTTAACAAAAACAATATACCCTAGTTACAATATTAAAGCTACAATGATGGAAGTAAACTATCTATAGGGCCTTTGTTATTCTCACGTTCAACTTCAAGGCTTAGAGGAAGTTGTGGAGTGATGAGAAATGAAAGGCAATATTTCGAGGCAACTCTGGGTGCATTCTGAAGAAATTTGTGTATTTCTACAAGATTGTTATAGGATTCCTTATTTTACTACAAGAAAGCATCTAAGAGAAATCTTATGGATATAGGATTGGTTTGAAGGTGAATGAAAGTTGTGGGAAGCTATCAAATGGTGTAAGATATCATTCCAAGCCTAGATCTACTCAGTAGACTAACTTATGCAAAGGAGGAGCAAAACTAGGAATCTCTTATAGCTCGATGAGGCAATTTCTAGCACACAGATATTTTGCATAAATGAGTAATAATGGAAGGATGGATGTTGAAGGAGATGATTCTATTCTACTCTATAAACCATTATATTCCACCTGCACACAAATTACATGTTCAACTGATTAAAACAAGGTGATTAAATGCCTATCAAACCATTGACTGCAAAAAACAAGATGGCAGTGGAAGGATGAGTTGAATTTGGAACAGAATCTACTTATTACATAAAATTAAAACTTTTTTGTTCTTTTAAACACAAGGTATGGAAACAAGATTTTAGAGAAACCTTACTTATAAACTTGCAAAGACAATGATTTTCTCATAAACTAGTTTTGCAGAAAAATCATGGCTAGACAAAGTGCATGCAAAATAAATGCACAAAGAAATGTATAAAGGAAGGGGCTCGCACACTTAGGTTGGGCCTTAACCCAAGGAGACTCAGGTCCGTTGAAGAAAACTCAGGAGAGAAACAAAATGATTCTTTTCATTAATGCCAAAAGTTGTTCAAACATATAACATGATAATGGAAAGAACAAGAAATAATATCCTTCTCTCATAGTCACTATCTTCCTCGAGAATTCAAATCCCTAATGAACTGTCAGGCTCTCTTATTTACACAAAATTGAGTTAGGGGAAACCTCCTTGAAGGGAGGATTTATTCTCTCCAAAACTCCTAAAAAGGCGGATTTGGTCTCTTGGTGTACTTGCAGCCACTGAGGGGTAGTAACTACTCATGATCCAACCGAGTTGTTGATGGGCCTAAAATAAAGAGAAAGCTTCTAGATCTTCTCCCTTTGGTATCCAATGTGTTATAGACAATAAATCCTCAATATCCTACACATTTAATGCATTAGGCCATGGGATATAACAAATAGATCCTAACCTTCCTAAGAATGCATTATAGCTTGAAAAAATTATTATCAAATGAAAAAAAAGAGGTTAAAGTATTCCAAAGGATGGTCAGATGGGTCTTGAATTGTACCTATTTGGGGGGCCATCAATTGATTTTCCCTGTAATTCAACCTACGCATTATAACCTCCATCTTCTCTAAATATCCCATACTTATTGGTTAGGGCCTCCATGAGGAGGCTCACATTCTGATTTATATATGTGACCTGTGCTTCTAGTTGTGAAAACTTCTCCTTTATAGGATCTTGAGGGTTATTGATATATTTGATGTCCATGGCTAGGTTTTGTGACTTTTGGCTTAACAACTATCAATATCTTGCAAATCCCCACAATATACCCAAATAAACCTTCTTTACTACCAATATGATCAGTAAACTGCCATGGATATTCCACTCGACAATTCGTTACAATAGTTCTACTAAAATATATTAGAACATAAAAAATATACACTATGAGAGTTTATTTTTCCTTGATTTTGGATCTATTAATTATTGTTTATTGAATATGTGATAGATAAAATATATAGAAAATAGAGAACATTGAAATAAAACTCACAAACCACAAATTAACACAAGATATAACCTGGGAAACCCTTTCTGGAGAAAACCTAGCTAGAATGTGAGACCACTCTACTCTCTTTCTATAAATGGAAAATGGATGCAATACAAAGAAGTGAGGCCTCTAACCTATGGGCTACTATATTGCCCAACCCTCTCTATGTTCTCTCTCCCTATCAACTTTTGGCTAATCTACTTACCTATGGAACAAAATTGATTTGAATAAAATGGAATTCTTTTTCCTCCTAGTGGCCCAGTTATAACAAATCTTGATGACCTACTAGTAGTTAAATTTGAATCCTTCAACTCTAATCTCAAATCATGGTGATCAAAACAAGAAGGTCAACTTTTGAGAGGTATAAATTTTTCATACTGACTCTGATTGAGGTAATTATTTCATAAAATAACTTTTCTATTGAAACATATTTGTGTGTAGAATAATGCTAGTAGGTGTGACACATAAGCATCAAAGTTTTACCCCCTAAAATGTAGTTTGATGCCTCAAACTACTTCTGAGGGGTTTTAGGCCCCAGTTCACCAAATTTGGACCCGTCAATAAAAGTGGTCCTCTAAGTTGATTCCTCCACTTTTTCCACTATGAAAGCATTAAAATTGATGGAAAATAATATAATCATCCAATCCATATCATATTTTATTTTCTTTCTTTGTTATGTCTTCATAATGTCTCGTAGTTAATAATTCTTGAAAATAAAACTTATCTATTGTCAGATTGGTTAATTCTAACAAAGACTCAAAATCATGACAACAGTTGGCCAAAATAAATGCTACAACAATAAGAATCCAATTCTTTTGACTAGGCTTGCAATAATATATTTAAACGACATGACATTTCACTTTACCAAGTATGCATTATAAAAATAAACCAAAGAATTTACCATATATCACTTCTCCTATTCACTTAGAAGCTCTATTTTTATTGACTTAAATCATGACAACAACCAATGTGTTTCCTCCAATAAATACATTTGGGAAAGATTTTTATGCTATCCAATTCTAAAGAGCTATTTGTAACTTTTGTCGATCATTTTCAGTATCCAGTTCTATCACCTCCATCTTAGGACCCTTACTAAAAACCACACTAGAACTAGAGAAAATGACATCCTTTACTTTAACCATACAAACTTCCTGAACTTCACCAAGCAAATGATATGTGTTAACCCTCTTATCATATTCCACTTCATCAAATCTAAAATCAGTATAGTATTCATCATTATTCCTTGATTGCACATTTAGCATCTCACCCTCTTCTCAACAACACTAAACCCAACATTCTCAGGAAGTAGATACCATGTCATGATGAGAGAGTAGATCCTTCTTACACACATAAAAAAATGTTTGAATATTTTGTTAACACCAATGTAATAGTAAAAAATAAATACACAAAATGTTGTTATAAGATAGAAAATTTATATTGGACACATAGTCACATAGTTGAGAGAATATCTCAACCACACAACAATCTAGGAAGCTAATTAGTTTGAGAGAATCTCTCAAACCAACTAGGTTTCAATAACCTCCTAAACAATATGAATAAACTCCTCATAGAAACTATAACTTTACCTTATCATGAAAAATTATCAAAACAATTAAATATGATAACACACATAAAACAAGTAGAAGTTATATACTCCAACATTTGTACTATATTGTTATTCAATATTTACGCTAGCTTGTCATAGAAGCAAATTACATGATATCCAGTTTTACTTTAAGCCTATTTACAACTCAACACAAATAAATAGCTTAAAATTGTAATTAATGACATAATATGCAAAAAAAAAAAAAACAAAAACAAAAACAATAATATTATATTGTGATATCTAGATTTCCATCTCAGAAACACAACAAAACAAAACAATAATATTATATTGTGATATGTAGATTTCCATCTCATAAAACACACATGATCTATTTTTAAAACATTTCAAAATATATCACAATCTATCTTTACTACTCATCTTTGGTTTTATTAAAAAATGTAATTGTAAGTAATTTATTTTCTAAGTAAAAATTTAAATAAACATATTGAAAATTTTGTTTTTTGGTATTATTAAAAGGACAGTTGTCTATAAAATATTTTTTGATCAAAAATTAGAAAAAAATGGTTCTTTTTCAAATATAACTATCAAAAGTTGGAAAATTATCGTTATATATCAACTATTTTATTAATGTGGCTATGCTCGTTTATAAATGTTGAACAATAACAAAAAGACAATAATTTTAGGTGAATACAATAATTCAAAATGATAAGAGTTTTTTTTATAAAAAAAAATAGTTATCCCTAAAAAAGTTTATGTTTTCAACCATAGCCAAATCAATAAATTATTAATTAAACTAATAAGGGTGTTTATTTTGGAATAGGGATTCCAAAATTTTAATTGTGATGAGAGGCACATTCTATAGTCCAACATGAGAGTGATGTGTGATTGCATGAGAGCTCAAAATGGAGTTGACACATGTCATTTTAAAAAATAAAAATCAAATATTCTTTACGTAAATGTGATGAGGGAGCATCCAAAACCCTTAGTGAAAGGGAGGAACCCAAAGCGGAGCGAAGAGGAGCACGTGGACCAAGGGAACAAAGCAAAGAAAAATATGTTTTAAAACATATTTAAAGATGGAATGGATAATGTCTCGAGGAGACTTATTAATGTAATTTGCCATGTGTTATATGCATGTATGTGATGAGAGCTTTAGGGCTTTTACTAGAGGATTGATCAGATCCTTTCGTGATCCGATCCAACAATGCTTCCATATATATGTGTGTGTCATGAACCTACATGTTCAGAGGAGGAGAGACAAAGGTATAGAGATAGAATTTGTGAAAACAGAGTGTTGAAATGTAGTTGAGGGGAGAACCCATGCTAAGGATAAAATTCCTTAGATCTTGTAATCGATCTGTATATAATAGAAAAGCATGTGTTAAGTGTTGAACTCTGCATCTATTTGTATTTCATATAGATATGCATTAATGTCTTTTTTCCAACTCTGTTTGATATGTGTATGCTGAGGGTTTAAATCCCAATTTTGAGTGTGTTTGTCTACCATCAGGCGTGATGGCGATCTAGAGATATTTATGAAATTTATGCGTGTTTGATAGACTGTGGAAGAACTACGTTTAACGTAGAAATCCCCCAAAAAGGCAATCGGGACTAAGTTAAGGAGGAAGCGACGAGAATGCACAGCGACCGTTGGATCTTATGGATCAACGGTCTAGATCCAATTGCTAGAACAGAGGTCTATTATAATCGCATCCGTGGAATTTCTTTAAGAAGGTGGACCACAGACCTTAAGGTATGGTGATAAGCAATTGTGCGAATAAATGTCAACCCTCAGATTGAGGATCCAGAACAGTAGTTTAAATGAAATCGGTGATCACATATCGGGGAGGTCAAAGGATGGTAGTCTGTGGAATGTCGATACGCCGATGGCCGATAATGTGATATCGTCAATAAGCCGATCAATGATCGGAGCTCTGTTGGATAGGAGGTGTCAGTGATTGGAGGTGTTAGCATCAGAATAGTGCTATGGCAAGCAGAAGATGGACCCGTTGGCGCGATAGGTGCAGACTTATAATATTTGAAGTCTGGCCCATGGGTTCATAGTGGGGTTTTCATGGTTTTTCCCATATATTTCCTATGTTCCAATAATTGTATGGCCACGGTTTTTTTAAGGCATAAAAGTATATGTAACGCTCCCGATAGTGTGGTGGCTTCGATTATTGTTTGGTCCATGATCATAAAGGCTTAAAGGCTCGTGAACACTTTCGATTAGGCTTGTGGGCCATAACCCACAGGCCTCAAGATGGATTCTTTAAGGAAAGGGGATTTTGGTTAGCCCCCAATTTTTCTTTTTCATCAAGTGGTATCAGAGCAGAAGAAGATTCTGCATGCAAAGGAAGATTAAAGAAGGATTCCAGAGAGAAAGAAGAAGGAGAAGGAGGTACAATTGTTTAAAGCTGGAGAGTTTGTGGTCTTACCGTCATTCAAAGAATGATAGCGGAAGGTGAGATGCCTTGCAACAAACATAAATCATGGAGTGCTCATATGGTTCCAGAGGAGAGAACCTGAAGGATTCCAAAAGATCGAGTGAAGAGGGCTTGGTTAGGTATCATGTAATGGAAGAAGACTATTACTGCAGAGGTTTGGTTGTAGCTCATAGAAGACCATGAAGGCAGTTCCACTGAAGAATGCAGTGGGTAGAATTGATAAGGACAAGGAGAAGCATATGACCAGGAGGTCATAAATTTTTGTGCCTCAGGAGTCTGATGCAGGAGCATCTAGCACCCTTAGTCAACGGGAAGAACCCAAAGCGGAGCGAAGAGGAGAACATGGACCACGGGAACAAAACAGAGAAAAATCTGTTTTAAACAGATTTAAAGATGGAATGGATAAAGTCTCGAGGAGACTTGTTAATGTAATTTGCATGTGTTATATGCATGTATGCGATGAGAGCTTTAGGGCTTTTACTAGAGGATTGATCGGATCCTTTCGTGATCTAATCCAACAATGCTTCCATATATATCTATCTATCTATATATATAATATATATATATATATATATATATATATATATTATATATATATATATATGTGTGTGTGTGTGTGTGTTGTGTGTTGGTGTGGTTTGTCATGAACTTGCGTGTTCAGAGGAGGAGAGACAAAGGTATAGAGATAGAATTTGTGAAAATAGAGTGTTGAAATGTAGTTGAGGGGAGAGCCCGTGCTAAGGCTGAAATGCCTTAGATCTTGTAATTGCTTTGTATATAATAGAAAAGCGTGTGTTAAGTGTTGAACTGTGTGTCTGTCTGTATTTCATATATATATGTGTTAATGTCTTTTTTCCAACTCTGTTTCATATGTGTGTGCCGAGGGTTTAAATCCCAATTTTGAGTGTGTTGATTGATCATCAAGCATGATGGAAATCCAGATATATTTATGAAATTTATGCGTGCCTGATAGACTATGGAAGAACTACGTTTAATGTAGAAATCCCCCAAAAGGGAAATTGAGACTAAGTTAAGGAGGAAGCAGTGAGAATGCACAGCGACCATTGGATCTTATGGATCAACAGTCTAGATCCAATCGTTGGAACATAGGTCTGTTATAATCACATCAACAGAATTGCTATAAGAAGGTAGACCATAGACCTTAAGGTATGGCGATAAGCGATTGCATGAACAAATGTCAATCGTCAGATCAAGGATCTAGATCGGCAGTTTAAATGAAATCGAAGATCACATATCGGGGAGGTCAAAGGACGGTAGTCTGTGGAATGGCGATACGTTGATGGATGATAATGTGATATCGCCAATAAGCCAATCAACAATCAGAGCTCTGTTGGATAGGAGGTGTTAGTGATCGGAGGTGTCGGCATCGGAACAGCGCTGCAACAAGCGGAAGACAGACTCGACGGAGAGATAGGTGCAGAATTATAATATTTGAAGTCTGGCCCATGGGTTCATAGTGGGGTTTTCATGGTTTTTCCCATGTATTTCCTATGTTCCAATAATTGAATGGTCGTGGTTTTTTTAAGGCCTAAAAGTATATGTAACGCTCCCGATAGTGTGGTGGCTTCGATTCTTGTGTGGTCCATAATCATAAAGGCTTAAAGCCTTGCAAACACTTTCGATAAGGCTTGTGGGCCATAACCACAGGCCTCAAGATGGATTCTTTAAGGAAAAGGGATTTTGGTTAACCCCCAATTTCTTTTTTTCATCAAGTGGTATCAGAGCAGAAGAAGATTTTGCATCCAAAGGAAGATTAAAGAAGGATTCCAAAGAGAAAGAAGAAGGAGTAGGAGGTACAGTTGTTTAAAGCTGGAGAGTTTGTGGTCTTACTGTGATGCAGAGAATGGCAGAGAAGGTGAGACACCTTGCAGCAAACCTAGAGCATGGAGTGCTCATATGGTTCTAGAGGAGAGAACCTGAAGGATTCCAAAACACCAAGTGAGGAGGGCTTGGTGTGGTATCGTGTAACGGAGGAAGACTGTTACTGTAGAGGTTTGGTTGTAGCTCACAGAAGACCATGAAGACAGTTCCATTGAAGAATGCAGAGGGTAGAATTGTTAAGGACAAGAAGAAGCATATGATCAAGAGGTCATAAATTTTTGTGCTTCAAGAGTCTGATGCAGGAGCATCCAACACCCTTAGTCAAAGGGAGGAATCCAAAGTGGAGAAAAGAGGAGCACGTGGACCAAGGAAACAAAATAGAGAAAAATCTATTTTAAATAGATTTAAAGATGGAATGGATAAAGTCTCAAGGAAAATTATTAATGTAATCTGCCATGTGTTATATGCATGTATGCAATGAGTGCTTTAAGGCTTTTACTAGAGGATTGGTCGGATCCTTCCGTGATCTAATCCAACAATGCTTCCATATATATATGTGTGTGTGTCATGAACCTATGTGTTCAGAAGAGGAGAGACAAAGGTATAGAGATAGAATTTGTGAAAACAGAGTGTTGAAATGTAGTTGAGGGGAGAACCCATGCTAAGGCTGAAATGCCTTAGATCTTGTAATCACTCTGTATATAATAGAAAAGTGTGTGTTAAGTGTTGAAATATGCGTCTGTCTATATTTCATATATATATGCATTAATGTCTTTTTTCCAACTCTGTTTCATATGTGTGTGCTGAGGGTTTAAATCCCAATTTTGAGTGTGTTGATCGACCATCAAGTGTGATGGCATTCCAGAGATATTTATGAAATTTATGCGTGCTTGATAGACTATGGAAAAAATGTGTTTAACATAGAAATCCCCCAAAAAGGCAATTGGGACTAAGTTAAGGAGGAAGCGGCGAGAATGCACAACAACCATTGGATCTTATAGATCAATGGTCTAGGTCCAATCACTGGAATAGAGGTCTGTTATAATCGCATTGGTAGAATTGCTATAAGAAGGTGGACCCCAGACCTTAAGGTATGGCAATAAGTGATTGCATGAAAAAATGTCAACCGTTTGATCAAGGATCTAGATCGATGGTTTAAATGAAATCGGCAATTACATATTGGGGAGGTCAAAGGGCGGTAATCTGTGGAATGGCAATATGCCGATGGCTTATAATGTGATATCGCCAATAAGCCGATCAACGATCAAAGCTCTGTTGGATAGGAGGTGTCAGTGATCGGAGGTGTCAGCATTGGAACAACACTACGGCAAGTGGAAGACAGACCCGACGGAGAGATAGGTGTGGACTTATAATATTTGAAGTTTGGTCCATGGGTTCTGTTAGTGTCGGTCTTAAGCCCTCCATCAGTGATCAATAGCTCTTTGCATATGCATAGTTAGGTGTCTCATCAGTGTCAATTTTGCATCCCACTAGGCATGCCATAACACTGAATGGAGGAGCTAGTCTTTGTTCCCTTCTTGGCTTTGCCGGATGAGGTTATACTACAATGTAATTGAGTCATACTTGTTGTTATTTTTGTCTTGAGGTCCCAGGTCTTAGGTCTAGGGTTTTGAGTCAAAATCATTTCAAGGTCATGAGTCAAGGTCAGTGAGTGCCCAGCAAGCCAGACGGAGGTATGTACATATGTTTCATTGTTATTTTCATCAGCTACAGATCATTTTATGCCTTGGATTTAAAAACCCTGTTTTTAAGTCCAAGGTCATGTCAAATTTGTAAAAATAAGCAAATTTTCAGAAGTTTGCAAAAGTGTCGGCAACAACCCTGGTTCCTTCTCCACAATCCATAAGATGGTCAACCTGCAAGAAGAATGGAGTCAAACGCATCAAAAGAGCTCATTTCAGGACAAAAAGACTCTAAAACAGTGTTAAAAAGAAAAGCAAATTGAAAACATTAGAAAGTGGGTTCTAAAGTTAATTTTTTTTTTTTAAATGACCCTATAAAAGCTAATTTCCCTCTTTAGTCACTCTTATTGTGCAATTGAGAGTGAAAATTTCGTGCTAGAGGCAAAGAAGGCGATTTTGTGGCAAGTCTCTGCAAA
Source organism: Pinus taeda (assembly GCA_000404065.3). Classification (NCBI taxonomy): domain Eukaryota; kingdom Viridiplantae; phylum Streptophyta; class Pinopsida; order Pinales; family Pinaceae; genus Pinus; species Pinus taeda. Next base: position 1,033 of record APFE030826971.1, on the reverse strand, counting down.
TTCAGTGCCTGGGAAGGTGCGCGGTCATTTCACAGGTGTGCGCGGCTTCCTGGGTGGTGCGCGGCTCTGTGGTGAGTTTTCTGCTGAAGGAAAATACACAGGCGCGACTCTGACAGAGGTGCGCGGCTTTTCTGGGGAGGTGCGCGGTCATTCTGGCAGTTTGCACAAAAACTCACCCAAACAGTAAAATTTCTTCAAAGTTCTCTCAAATTTGTCAGGGTATGATAATGCCATGGATGGATAGCATGTTTATGGTCATTTTTACCATGAGAAATTATGAAGAAATAGGTTAAATGGTTGATGTCTTTGCAAGCTTATGTTAGATTGTATTGTTTGTTTTTCAAGGTAATTTTTCCTTTATTCCCTTCCATTAGTTTCCCATTATAAGTTCACATGTGTTAGAGTGTCATTTTCATTAATCTTATTTGCAAATTAATGCTAGGCCACATCCCGAATTCCATGAAACCCTAACCCCTCCTAAACCCTATTTTAAACCCTAGTTTTCTACCATGCATCATGCTCAAACCCTACACTATTACACACAGCAAATTATATATGTAAATTGCACAACAAAGGAATGAAAACAAATATAGTAAAAAGAAAAGAAAGTGATGACAAGGCATGCAAACAAGAATTGTAAAAAAGAGTAAAAAATATAACTTGCATAGCCTCATAAAAAACAAAAGAAAAATGTCATCTTGCTGTAAATATCAAAGGTTAGAAGCTGTGTATGTACCAGCTGCTAGCTATCAAAAGGGAGCAGTTTTGCTGTGCTAGGGTTTGTCAATTAACATGGTATCATCTCCCTTTCCCTAGACTCTGTTTTCCTACCTATCCCCCTCATGAAAAACCTAATTCAATTGCCTATCCCATTTTCAAACTCCCTATGCAATTGAATCTCCTTCCCTATTGTCAAAACATGCAATGAAACCCTAATTCACTCATGATAAATGCAACTATGAAGCTGCCAGCGCTATTGAAAGACTGTTGTTATGTAAATTGGTTGGCAGACTTGGTTAGTAGGTTTCATTAC
>APFE030826964.1:71571-91317 GCA_000404065.3 Pinus taeda | reverse complement strand
ATTTTGGCATCAGGTTATGAGAGGCACCTGAGTCAAACATTGCATTGTGTAGTATCTTATCATGGATATGCAAGCTGACATAAAAGGGTAAGATCCCTGTTCCTGTTGTTTTTCCATCAACTTCTGGGCCAGACAACAATTCTGGGGTATCATCCAACACATTGACATTGTCTTTGTTCTGAGAGTTGGAGGGACTTCTCAATCTGTTGTTTATAGATGTCATGCTTGGCTAGCTCTGCAAGAGGAATGGCTATTTTCAGTTTGCCGATTTCAGCTTCCAAGTCAAAGGGTTTTTTAGATTGGACCTTAGTGTTGTGGGTGACCACCTTGTCTTTGTTTAGTAAGGTTTCTTGTTGATCCCTGTATTGATCTTGGGGCTTGTGTTTTTCATTCACCTCTTGAGGCTTTTTACTTGGATTAGGCTGTACAGATGGTGCAACCAGTGGCTTCTGTGTTTGTTCAGTAACTTCTTCAATAGTTACTTCCTTTGTGGGTGAATCAGTTGTATTCATTCGTTCTGTTACTATGGCACTCTTGGGCTGTAGTCTATCTTTTGTTGTTCCAGGTTGTGTTATGTTTACAGTCCTACTTCTTAGTTTGTACTGTTTATGAACTTCATAAACAGCTGTGTCATAGCCTTGTTTGAAGTCAAATGACTCACCTGACTTTGTTTGGAATTGTTTACTTTCTTCATCTTCATGATCTTCTTGACTTAGGAAGACTTGGTGCTCATCATCAAGGCCCATTAGGTGGATATGGGTATCATCCGCTTGCTCATCTGAAGTGGATGTTTCAGCATAGTTTTCCTGAAATGGAGGTCTTATTTCTGGATCAGTGTTGGCTTTGCCCACACTTGGGTTCTGATTTCTCCTAAAGTTTGGATTTCTGTTAGAGTTATTTGGTGGTGCCTCCCATGAAGATTTCCTCTCCACAGATTCTACCCTGTCGCCCAGCCTCTTCATACCAGAGATTATTGCATCCAATTTCTGGTCAAAGGCTGAGGGTTCCTCTTTAAAGGCAACTCTTTTTTCTAATCTAGCCCTGTTCCTCTTAGCAATTAGGTTTGCCTCAACTGTGAAAACAACCTTTTGTGCTTCTTCAAGGGTTTGAGGGGCTCTTTCTTTCAATTGATAAGCCTTATCAGGGTCAAATCCATCAGGGAATTTGTATAAGGCCAAATCAGGGGGAGGTCTTAGGTTTTGGGGTATTGCATTGTACACATTATTGAACCTAGCACAGTACTCCAGAACTGTCTCTTGGGGACCTCTCTTAATCATGTCATATTCACCAAGTATATGTAAGGGGTCCTTCTTCTTCTCCCATCTGTTGGTGAAGGCTTGGTAAAGCTCATCGGGGGTTGTGATGGTATTTGCAGGAAGTGACCTGAACCAAGTTCGATCATCACCTGTTAAGCTTTGGACAAAAATTCTCATCCTCACACTCTCATCATCTATCTCATAGTTCTCAAAATGATCCTGCATTCTCTTAGCATGCTGAATAGCAGAGTAAGGGGCAGTTGGAGTCAAAATATGAGATTTCGGCTTGGTAATCCTGAGGTAGAGCTACAGGATTGGCAGGTAATTGCAGAGGTGCATATCTCATAGCCATATTCACAAGGTTTGGGGGATTCACAGGGACAACTGGGATAAAAGGAACGATGGGTACCACAGGGGTAATAGGTATGGCAGAACTTAGAGTGTTGGTCAAGGGAGTATGTGTGGGGGATGAGGAAGTCGGAGGAGGGCTTTGAGATGTAGATGGAGAACTAGGGGAATTAGGGGTGGAGCGGAAAAGGACCTTTATTGGAGTGGAGACGGGGTTGGGGTGAATTGTCTCTGGACTTAGGTCAGCAAGATTGTCTGGCCCTTGCTGCTTCTTGATGATTTTGGGGATTGTATAAGGATTTTCAAAGACAGTAGGGGGGTTTGGGTCAGGATTAGCCCTAGTGTACTGAAGATTCTTCTTGGGAGCCAGCTTCTAAGCTAGTCCTTTTAAGTTTTTTGGAAAAATTTGTATAGCAAGGACTGGACAGGATTTTGAAAGGCTCTATGTATCTCCAAATGAGTGTAAAGATTACCTGAATCAACTCTTCCTTGAGGCTGTAAGTGTTGGTACAGAGACAGCTTAGAAGGCTTCTTGACTGATATTCAGATTTTAAGTGTAATTTTTAGCAGACATACAGTATTTTCTAAATCCTGAAGAGTTCCCCAGTGGAGTCGCCATTTATGTTAACACCCAGGTTGTTCCCTATGACTCCCAAGGGAATACGGCCGGGGTAACCACTAACCAATCTTTGGATTACAGCTTCTAGCCCAACTGTAATCAGAGAGGGCTCTCTCTGTTAGGTTTGTCTCTGTTCTATGGAGATTTTTAGGCTAGTTATGAAATGAAAGGTTTCTTTGTTTTATGTTTGGTTGGGAGGATGTCTTTCTGAAACTTTAAAGTTGTAGTTCTGTAGGTGAAATTAATCCATTGGGCAATGGAGTCTGTGGTTGTTGGTTATTTGAAATCTTGGGTTTGATGCAACTTGAGTTACAGGGCCGTTTAGATATTTCATGAAACAAACTTTAAATTGAGATTATGGAGTGTAAACAACCAGTGAAAAGCAGTTAAGAATTTTTCACTAAGTTGGGATTTGAGAAAGGGATGTATTCCTTAGGAGAAAACTTGAATTCCTGAAATAATAAATCACTGTGATGATATAGTGTAAAAGGTAGCAATTAAGAATTACACTTTCATTACCATAACTGAAGAAAAGACATTTAAAATAGCTTAGATTGAGTCCAGGGTAATCTGTGATTAAGTCCTGAACTATTCTTTTTCCTTGCTATTAACAGTTCAAACATGGAAACATGAAACATATATGAAAGATCAACAAACATATAACAAAGAGGTACAAGAGAAACTTATTGAGTCATGAGATACGCAGGAATCCTGCAACTTTCAGCTAAGAACCAGACAAGATCAAATAACACAGAGCTTTGGAAATTCCATCATCCTTTGTATTATTTCTCTGAGAATTACAGTAGAAGAGGAACAAAATAGATATGAAAAAGATTTCTTACATCCAATGTCCAACCCCTGCTCACAAGTGCGAGGGGGAATATATAGCAGTCTTATATAAAATATCTCAGGCATTGAGTCATCTGAGAGGGAAAATATCTTCTTTAACTCGTACAGAGATTGCAGATGAAAATTTATTACAATATTTAATGAACTTTAAAGGCTCTTAACTCCTGTCAGAACAATTTTGACCTTTGGAGCTCACGGAGTCGGTTGAGCGCTTTGTTATAACTGCTGAATGACGTGTCTGTGCAGCTGTGTTTTCCTGTGTTGTGCTGCTGTGGTGGCCGAATACTTGTGCTGAGTTGGCTCAGCCTCTTTCTGCATACTTGTTGATGTGTCTTTATCTTCCTGTGTATGAAAATTTAAATATTTTCAAAAAGTAAAATCCTAATTACTGACTTTGATTTAACAGTAATTGTATCAAATTTTCCCATACATCTGGTGTAGGCAATTGATGCTTCAAAATTGACCCCATGGTCTCATCGGCCTCTGTATATTTGTAAAAATGGGGAGGCTCATCAAACAAGTGTGTGATTTCATTCATGATAAAAAATAAACTTTCTACCCTGTTGAAGAGGGTCTGCCCTGTTATTGGTCCTGTTTATGTTGATGAACTGGTTGCCTATGAAATCTGATTTCCTCCAAAAGTGCTCACTCTCTTAGCATATTTCTCATGTGAGAGCAACTTTCCTGATGGCTCCAGCAGGCTAGGCAGACCCCTATTTTGTAATTCCATAAACCTGTTCTGGAACTTGTTGATGTCTGCTTGCATATCCTGGACTCTTCTTTCCAGGGTCTGAATCAAGTTTCTCAATGTCAGGACCCTTTTTATCAGTGAGATGGTCTCTGTCCTGTTTCCAATTCCCATTTTAATGAGCTGGGAGCTTGTTCTGTAGTTTAGCACATTTATCATTCTAGTGGCAATCTCAAGCATACTGCGTAGAGATGCCCTTGCCCGTTGTATTTCTCTATGTGCTTTTCCAATGAGCATTATTTGCTCATGGATGGCCTCAATATACTCCCACTGATCTGTGATAGACTGGCCAATATGGCCCCACATGACCCTTTTGAGCTCAGATGTGACCTTGTCTAGTGTGAGCTCCTTTTCTAGCTCAGTTATCCTTTTCTTGAGGGCCTTTACCTCCCTCTCTCTTTCAGCCACATTCTGCATGGACTTGTCATATTTTTCATTTATTTTTGCCAGACTGTCCTTGGCTTGATTTAGCTCAGACATCTGAGACTCCAAGACTTGAATTTCATTCCTCAGCTTTTGCATGTCTAAGATTTCAGCCTGCTCTATTGTTGGTGCTGAGGTGGATGGTGCTGCCTATTGTACCTGCTGGTTGGGAGGGGCAGTGGTTTGAGGGATTTCCTCAAGATTTATTGTTTGTGGAGGGGGTTGTGAGGTTTGCCCTGCCTCCTTTTGCTGTAATGCTGCTTGCAAGGTAGCCTCTGATTCCTGCAGCTTTTCTTGAGTATGGATGAGCTCTTTGTATAATGTCATGAGCATAGCAGTTGCATCCTTCTCTTGCCTGAACTGGGCAACCTCTTCTGTTTGGGGATGAAGAGTTGCTGGGATTTTCAACATCTTTCTCAATGCTGCCATATCAGCATCCCTCAGCTTCAGGATTTCTTGCACTGCCTTAACATCTTTAGGATCATGCCCAAGCTCTATTATAATTTCCTCCAGAGCTTTGATCCTATTGTCCTTAGCTTGAGAGGAAGCCCTTTCCAGCTCAAGCTGTGCAGTGGTGTTGTTTAGGCTATTTTGCAGCCTATAGTTCACTAGGGTCTTATCTGCCAATGTGGCATAAACCATCTCACCCGTTTGTTTGTGCAACTCTATTTGATCCATTGGGTGGATGTCTTTGGACAGGACCTCCAGCTTGGTCCTGATATAATCTGCAGCTGATTGTGGTTGTTGCACTGTTGGTGTAAAATGGCTCATGATCATTTTTCCTTCATGTGCATCATATGCAGACATGAGCCTTTGCTGGTTTGTAGGAGCCATTTTCAATAGGTGATTATATAGCTGCAACTTTAATGGTTCATTTATGCTTTTGATGTCTTTAAACTGCTGCTTGATGCTTTTCTCACCTTCCCTCCTTTGTCCTGAGGAGCTCACTTCTCCTACTGCTGCCCTGTCTTGCTCCTGTTGGAAGGAGCTGGCTGAGGCCTCCATGCTGGGCAGGCTTGTTCTTGAAGTCTGCCACATTGGCATTTCTTCTTCAGAGAAGGGGTTTAGTCTTTGCGTCTTCTCCCCTTGGTTTGGTGATGCAGTAAGGGGAGTTTCTCTGTCTCTTTTTCTGTTCACGTCCTCCCTTTGAGGGGTTTGTAGGATGGAGGAGTCAACCCTTGAATCTTGCCTTGGGGGTGCCATTTGTGCTGGCTGCTGCTGTGTGGCCATTGGGGCCTCTAATGTCTGTTCCCCCTGTGCCTGTTGCTCTTTTTGTTGCTGTACCTATTGGGGTGGCTGCACTTGTCCCTGTTGTGCCTGTTGCTCTTCCATGTCCTTCTCCTTTCCTTTGCTCTGAGCTTGGCTTGTGGTTTGGACTTCCTCTTGATGTGCTGTAGATGATGAGGCAGCTGCTCCTGCTTGAGGCTTTGGGAGAGCGAATACCTGTGGAGGAGATTCCAAGTCAGCCAATTTCAGAAGATGCCTTCTATCTCTTTCATTCAATTCTTCTTGTGTGACCGGTTCCTCCAGTGTACCCCTTTTCCATTTTGGCTGGTTGGAAAATTTTTCAATGTGGGGCAAACTCACATGGTCATAGCTAGAGAGCTTATATTTTAGCCTTCTGAATGATATGGAATGATTAGGGTCATAGGGTTTCCAAAGGAAGCTGGTTTTCAGGCCAAGGCATTCTAGCTTTCTATCAGCTTCTTTCCAGCCTTCCCTTTTGTTCAAGACAAGGTGGCCCAATTGATTTTTCACCTTTAGCTGTGCCTTCTTGCCCTTGCCTGCAAAGTGTACCATATCAACATTCCCAAATTGCCTGAAATATTCAAGGGCAAATAGTCTCATAGGCACATACTTGGGCAATCTGTATGGGCATAACTCACACCCATATATTCTGATTACGGTGTAGTGTTGGTAAAAGTATCAATCCCCTATGCTGTACACCTTGGATAACTACAGGATCCTTTGCATCTCCTCAGTCAGTCTTGGAGGAGGCGAGCTTAGAAATAAAGACATGGCTGGGTGGATGAAGAGGTCACTCATAGTAGGTATATGGAGAGTAGGTGTTGTTATGAAATACTGAGGTCCAGTACACTACCGACCTTGGATTGCCTTCTGCATCTATTCTCTTAACAACGAAGGAGAACTTCTCATGTTGATAATGTAGAATAAGGTGGTAGATGTAGGAGGTGTATCTGAACACCTTCTCTCTTGACAGGTTCAAGAACTGTTCATGCATCTTATCTAAAATATATGTGGCATAATCATAATAGATTGGACTCTTGCCAGGGGAAAACATAGTCATCATTACTAGTACAGTTTCATCAATAAATTCAAGTGATTTGTACCCCAAGATGGAACTGATCATGTATGCAAGATCTATACCCAGTTGATTGAGGTAGCCATCAAAAATAGGAGGGTACAGCATAGTGTCAGAGTTTGTAATGAACAATTGGTTGAGCTTTAGGATTTGTGCATCTGTTAGCATCTTAGCTCCTTGGTTGATCAAATCCAATAGAGACAAGGGGACCAATTTCTTCTGGGTCTTGAACTGCAGCATCTCTCTAATGGCCTCAAGGGTTATGTAGAATACCACTGAGCCTGAAGGGTCAAGCACAGCTCTTTGCATGGGGTCATAGCAGACAGCACATAGATGAATCAGGTCAGGGAATTGGTTGACCTGAGGGAGCCTGAATATTGGGAGGAAGGAATCCCAAATGCCTAGTATGTCTATCCCATCCTTATGTTTGGCCTTAAGCTCATTCAGCAGGTGAAGGTGGAACTTGCATTTTGATGAGGAGTCCTCTGAGATTTGGTAGTCCAAGTCTGCCAAATCCTGCCACTCCAATTCTCTTTGTGGGGCATTTAAGGGAGCAACATTGAGGGCAACTAGTGCAGCTGGAGTCTCCATGGTTACTTGGATTCTGTTTGGAAAATAAACTGCTATTTCTTAGACTGGGTGATGGTAAAGAGCACTGCCTCAGTAAAGAGGAAAGATTGAAAAATGCAGGGTAACAGGGCAAGTCTGCAGTAATTGAAATACTATATTAGTTCCTTGAGGAGGCAAGTTTTAGTCTTTAACAGACCTTTCTCAACAATTGAGTGTAGGTTCTCGGTTTTAGTTCACGACTGCGCAAACGAAGAATGCGAGTTTTTCACTGAAATTTCAGTCCAAATGGGCTCGGCTGATGAATTTCAACCGTTAAATTTTCAAGAGGGAGTTGGGTGTAGGTAATTTTCTAGTGAATTATGTGTTTTCTGTGCTCAAAGTGATTTTTTGTTATTACAGAGAAAAACTAGGTTTTAGAGAAGTTTGCACGGACAAATACCTGGTAAATCGATGGCTTGAGTCGGAAAAGCAGGTGGGTAGGCGCGTTGAATATCTCCTGGTTGTTTCGAGTAGGTTGGTGAAGTTTTGGTCGTAAAACGCATGCAGAGGGCGCAGCAATGTTTTTTGCAAAAAGTGCAAAAAACGCGCAAAAATTGACAAAATATGGCTTTTTTGGGTTATTGGCGCCTTTTTTTAAATGACGCCAGCATGACGTCACCAGGTGGGTTAGGGTGGGGTGACGTGGCGGCCTGTGAGTGGTCCACGGGGGTGGTGAGATGGCAGATAGGTGGACTAGTGGTGGGCGGGGCGCGCAGTCGTGGTGATGACGCAGGCAGCTAGGAAGTGCTGACGTTGGCGGAGAGATGGCGAAATATTGGACCACCTCCTATACGGCGAGGAATCTGTCAGAGGGGGCTCCGATGGAATTTGGAGGCGATGTGTGGACCCCGCATGACATCAGCGTCTGACAGATATCGGATGATATCTATCGGACGTCGGGGCCGGTCCGACATGAGTGTTAGCCGTTGGATGAGAAAGGCTTGATCGGACGGTCATCGGGCCAGGGATCTGCACGGAGGATACGGTCATCGGGCGGGGATTAAAATAATAATTTTCATGATATTAGCGCCCAATGGGACCCTTAGGAATATTTAATGATTTTTCATTGGTTTGCAATGTATTTTCACAAAGGTGAAATAAAACCCGAAACTTAGGAAAAACTGGGTTTTTATGCAATTTTATTTGTAAGGTCGCATATGCAATGGAACTTAGGATAAATGGTTTTTTTCGCATATAAAGCTCACAAAGGTCTCCAAACTTAGGATAAGGCAAACAAAATGGGTTTTCAGGGTAAAATTGCCTTTTGGGTGGGTTAAAGGGGTGCAAAGGGTTTTTTCAAGGTTTTTAGGGCAAAATGGAGGGTTGGCTAGGTAGAATGAGTTTTGATGGAGAGGAAAAGGTAAGGCTTGGGTTCTTGAGCTAACCAGGTGTTAATTCAATTCCTTAGTAGTGAAACATATGGCTATAGTGCCAAGGAAGGGATATTTATAGAATGCTTAGGGTTTATACACCATGGTGTTATAATAGTAGGGAAATGGAAACATAGGGAGCTAGATAATAAAGGTTAGAGGTTAATATGGAGGGAGAAGGTGAATGAAGAGTGAAATTACTAAGTTTTCTTGAAAATAACTTAGTTTAAAGAGTAGATGAAAATGAAAAGAAATTTACACAAGAAATGTGGCTTCTAAAGGCAATAAGGACCAACATAAAACCTTGAATTCTTTCATAATCACAACTGGTGAAGGGAGGTTAGTAATGAGTTATGAATCAGGGAAAAGGGAAGTTAGACATGCTTCACTATGTTGTTTTCCTTGTATTTGATTAGCAAAATTCAGCTTGGAAGGAACACCACTTCTGCAACCCCATCTACCTACCCAACTATTTTGCCTAGCATTTTTTGTTTCTTCTTGGAGGGTGCACTTGGACTTGCAGACGCTTCATATGCCTTTTCTTTTCCATTGGCTTCTTCCTTTGATTTCCTATCTAGCACTACCCTTATTTCTTCCCAGGCCCCAGATTAAGCAGTTGGGAACCTTATTTTCTCTGCCTAACTACTGATCTGCCACGATTAAACAGTTTGGACAGATTTCTTTCTCTATTCTACAACAGAAAATTGAAACATGGCATGATCCAGATTAGGCTGTTGGACCATCCATCAAAACTTTAATAGTCATGAAGGCATGTACACACCTTGCTTTTCCTTGAAAATATGGGATCTTTGTACCAGCAAAGCAGAGCATATTTGGCATTTCAATTTGCCAATCATGAAATATGAAACCTATTGGTATAGGTATCCAACAAATAATACGGTTGACCAGAAGGCGGTTGGTAACCTTGAGATGGGTATTGACCTTGGGGTTGATAACCCTAAGGCACGTACTGATACTGGGGTTGACCTTGAGGTACATACTAATATTGATTTTGGGGTGCATACTGATACTGAGGTTGACCTTGGGGTACATACTGATACTGAGGTTGACCTTGGGGTACATATTGAGTCTGGGGTTGAGCTTGAGGAATGTACTGTCCCATAGGTATGTACTGTCCTTGAGGTTGGCCCCCGGGCGCAAATTGAGTACCTTAAGGCTGCCCGTAGGCATATATTAAGTACCCTGAGGTTGCCCCCCAAGCGCATATTGAGTACCTTGAGGTTGCCCCCCAGGCGGTAATTGACTGCCTTGAGGTTGACTTGACATCATCAGAATTTCTTCTGCACTCAACGGCTTAGTACCACTACTTCCAGTTAACAACTTTTTTTCGATAGGACGAGGAGACGCTCCCGAAAAAGTACCAGAAATGGACTGATACCCAGCAGGAACAGAAGGACCGCCGTATAAATAGGCTTTCAGAGATTGGGAATACATGGATGACGGACTAGACATATTCAATGCAGGATAATGATCTCTAGGTGAAGGGTGATAAAAAATGCGAGGTGGTGTAAAACTGAGTCCCGGATTTTCTAAAAGATTGGTTAGTGAACAGTACTAATCAGTGCTCCTAGGCGGACTATAAAAAATCAATTCACGCTCCCTAAACTCTAAAATAGGTCGATTATCCAGAAAACGGAAGCTTTCTTCGATATCCGTAATAGCAAGCTCTTCGATCGCTATGAGTCCAGCGTTAAGATCTTGGGTAATTACAGTTTCTACCCTAGGAGAACTATGATCACTAGGAGTCGGAGAAACAAACTCTGATACGGGAGTAGGGGCAACTTTAGATTCGGGTTTAGATACGTCAAGTTCTTCACCTATATCACTAGCAGACGCAATGCTACCAGTAACCTCTGAAATTACTACTGGTTGAGAATCAGAATATTCTACCAAAGAAGGTTCTCCTTCTTCAGGTGACCCACTTCTACCGCTACTGGGAGATACAAGTTCTCGCAAGCCTTCAAAGTGACTTGGTATATCTTCAGGAGGTTGACCCTGAAGTCTACGAGAAGTCCTCAGCAAATCAGCCACATTAACAAACTCAGGGGATTGGCCCCGAAGTCTACGGGAATGTCTCGGTAATTCAGGCACAGTTAAATACTTTTAACTACTTCACAGCAAACAAAGTAAAATCTCAATGAAAATCACCTAAAGTCTCTAAAGAACCAAACAAATTTGAAGCACACGCGTAAAGAATCTAAGAGATCAGACACAAATAAACAGTAACTTTCCAGACCGAAAACACTAGTTGGTGATGAAATCCAACATCGCGGAGTTCGATACAGAAATAGCGGTTGGAACAGTTACCCCGGAAACCTATTTAATGAATAGACTGGACCAAGTTTCTCCACTTAACCGTATCGAGTGAAGAGAACCCCCCAGAAAATCCAAGTGAGTCTAGCCGACGTCTGCTCCAGGTACAGTGGGATCTTCCCGCCATCGTCACCTTAGGAAGAATCCTAGAGAATATGGTCACTAAGGTTACCAACAGAAACAAATATACCTAGGGGAACAGTCTATGATCCGATACGCATGCAAGGGCAGAGCAGCAAGCTCAATCCCCTTGAAGGCTCCTCGACATAAACCGAGGTTTACCAACAAGTGACCCCAGGTTCCTCGACAATAATCCGAGGTTTACCGTTTGTAATACATGAATATCTGGCATCGTTCCCAATGAGGAAGGATTGATTCCCACACTGGTTCGGACACGATCTCGTGCTTCTCCTTTAAGAGGAGCTTTCCCAGATCATAGATGCAACAATTGGATTTCTCCTACCGCAAGATAAAGCTACTTGTCTGTTTTACTATCTTGGAGAGTTAATTACTCCCTACTCCAAGATACTACCCTAAGCTATGTTGGTGTATTAGAGACCTAGAAACAAAAAATTTGCTAGATTGATTTTATTTTAAGCATGATTTTTAGTGGCTTTTGATTAAGTCAAGAGGTGATGGAGATGAAACTTGTGGTGTAAAGACTCGACTCAAAATCACTACAAAAATGCACTTAAGATGTTTAAACGATCTTTTCTCTTCAATGAAGTACTAGCTAGGAAAGAGTTGGAAAATGCAAATACTTGAGAACACAAATCTTTCTTAACAATCAAATCAAAAGAAAAGTATTTGTTTTCAATGCACTCAAAACGAGACAACTAATTATTTTCACAAGAATTCTCTTTTTGATTCGAACACTCAAATGCTACCAAGACAAACTTTTTCAAAAGAGACCTTTCATATTTTTTTAAAAAACAATTCAAAACGATAATGAAAGCAAATCTTTGAGAAAACTATGAATAAAGCAAACTTAAGATCTACAAACTATGAAAACCTATTTGAAGTAAAAGCTCACAAAAGTCTTTTTGAGGATGTTTGACTTGGCTATAAGAAAACCAAGGACTAATTTGTCTAGAATCACAAATAAGTCAAAAACAACCAATTTTGTTTTCCTTTTAAACATGAAAATCCAAACTTTCAATCACAAGCTTTTCAAAGTTTTGTAAAGAGAAAACTCAAAGCGGATTCCTGAACAAGGGGATATTTCAAAAATGGTCAGACTCGTAAGAAGGCTAGTAGACACTAAGGTGATCTGAAGTCCCTACAGCTTCTAAGCTTAGAGTCACTACACAACCAAATTGAAAAACAAACCCAACAAGCAAAACTCCTAGGAATTTCACCTAAAACCCTAATGCTAATGAAATTAAACCAAGGAAAGATTTCAACCAGTCACATGCAGGTATGGGCAGAGGATAACCACTAGAAAAACAAGATAAAACTAATTTAAAAAGCAAAATTCAAAATTTCAAAATTTTAGCAGGGTACGCAGGTTCAGAGTTTACACAGGTGCGGGTACGCTCTGTGCACAAAGTAAAAGTGCGTACAGGTACGCACTGTGATACACGTGTAGACTGCGGACTTCGACCAAAGTAATGAAAAATAAAAAATAAAGCTAAATCCACTAAGTCTACCCAAATCCACACACAACAAGCCAAAAACAGAAACAAAAAAGGCAAGTTTCTCAAGTCAAAGAAAAACGAGGAAAACAATCAAGTCCCCAGCGGAGTCGCCATTTTGTCACGCGGAATGAGTCGATCTTGCGAACAAGATAGACCTTCCTAGAATCTATGAAGACCTAATGACAAACAAACCAACCAGACACTATCTTTCTCTAAATGCGCTTTATAAATAATGGCAAACAAATGTGTTTAAGGCCTACCTCATGTCCAACGCAAGTTTGGATATGCCTTCGCTCCTTTGATCCAAGTAAGTTCCTTTGTCGCAAACCTGCAAGCACAAACAAGGCAAACGATTAAATAGCACCTGAATATCCAATATTATAAAACATATTTAACATGAAAGGCAAGGAGTCCATGAAACAAATAACATGAGATACTTGTTGAGAAAAATGAGCCTGATTGTATTAATTCAAAAGAAGAAGAACTTTACAACCTTTGCCTTGACGCTGTACAAGCTCCTCCAAGGGTCCAACAAGAAGTCTCCTCTACTTTGACAAGCTTCACTCACTCCCCAATGAAGCCAAAAAGGTATGTGATCTCTCCTCTTAAGCTCAAATAGGAAGTCTTGATTTCACTAGCATTTACCCTCAAAAGTTCAGCTTCTAACCTCCCCAGCCACTGACCCAATGCCTCAATTTATAGTGCAATGGAGATCAGTTACCAGTTCCTCCTTCAAAGGGATAGAATCCTCCTTCAAAGGGATAGCTCCTCTTAACAAGGGATTAGTTCCTCCTCTTATGGGATGCATGAACCACTTGGAGCGAACAATCCACGTCCGAAATCCTTCTAGAAAACTCTAGAATTAACCCAAAGTAAGTTTTTTAAGATAAAAAATGCGTCTTTTGACTTTCACAGGGGTACGCACCCTCCCCTTTACATACATAGCGTATAAGTACGCAGATATTTTGAATAAAAGGTGCGGGCCCGCAGGAAAAAGTGAGAGAAAGTGCGGAACCAGAGTTACATTGCTTTTTGATGTCTTTCTCTCATTTCTAAAGCTTGTTTTGAAGAGCTGAGGTCTGAGACTTGCTTAGGAAGCTGGCATAGGTGATGATAGACCCATACCGACTACAAATAATCAAGGTGACGATATTTTTGTGTAACAGGCTCCTAACTAAGGAGGTCCATATTGTTCTTCTTCACAATTCTACTCTATCATAATCACCATTGCTTCAAACCAAATATGCATAAATAACTTCAAATAAGAAAAGTATAATGAAATTCAGTTTTAGTTCAAGATCAAATAGAAGGGGAATTTAACCTAAATTCCTGTGTGTCCCTTCATATGTAGATTAGAATTAAACCAATATCCATTCAACAACCATCACACATCTAAATACATTTGAAACACGAACTAATTTATGAAAACTATGAAAAATTAACCAAGAAGTGCACTTAGCTTGGTGTGGGGGCCCTCTACCCTTGCCTTGCACACTTGAAGAAATCTCATCTACAACAACTTCAGTAAATCAACCAAGCATGAACATCAAATTGAAATGAAACAGGTTCTTCAATTAACTTTCAGTTTTCAAAGAGTCTCAAAATCAGATTACATAAATTCTACATTCTTAAGCCTTCAATAGTCTTGGCTTAAATAGAAGATCATGAAACAAATTGATCTAAAGTATCTCTAACAACTATATCTATCCATATCCACCTATCCAAGTTGAATTTATCCAATCTATCACTAAAAATATGGAAAATCCCATTGAAACATAAAACTGCCCTATTTCCTAGGGATTTTCTGAATGTCTGGTCTTGTTTGACCAGCTTTGACCGGGCCTGATTTAGCTTGTTTTGCTCGAACTAATTGGATTTAGTTCAGTCCTAGTTCCCAAGATTTCCATAAATGTATCCAGCTCGTGCCTAGGTGTCTTGTAAATATGACATCCTTATAGCTATTATAGGAATTTCCGATTCTGTCCAAAAATTTCAGTTGAAATTCAATTTTCATAAAAACTTATAAGAATTGAAAAATTAAATTTAAATACCTGAATATGCATAAAATAAATCAAAATGAGGTGGATGTGATGAAAAATGGATGGAAAATATAAGAATTAATTATGTTTTCTTAAGCAAAATTGGACCAAAAATGAGGGCCAACATCTCCCTCTTGCTGATGTTCAAGCATGTCCTCATGCTTGCCTCCTTTATTTCTTTGATATTCTATCCCTGTATGTTGACTGACCTATTGATTTACCTGTGGATCTGACCCTTGAAGATGAAGCTTCCTATTGATCTGCCTGTAAAAAGATATCCATGCCTTCATGTCCTTTTTCTCCTTCATTTTCTTTGGCAACTAACACTTTAGTTTCAAAAATTTCAATCATACTTTTTACACTGCTGTCCACTCACCAACACCACTTGACACCATTGTGCACAAGCCTTGTTTTTTCATTTTCTCTGTAAATAAGAATGAAACTAGGGTCTTGTACTTGAATTTTTTTAATGCCAATCTTACACTTGGAACTTCGATCTTGAACCTACGGTGCCACCAGACATATGTTAATTCAGACTTTGATTATGCCGCCACCAATAGACTTGGGCTATGCTCTCAATTAGATAACTAAGTCTTCAGATTTTCAAACCATGTAACTGTAACTTGGACTTGGATTTTTCATTGACAACCAATTTAAATCAAAATTTTGATTCTTAACTAAACTCAAACACTCCACGCAATCTACAAAATGAGGGTTGAAAGAAAGAGGAAAATATCCCAAATAACAATGAATTGGAGAAAACTGCCCACCTAGAGCCTAATTGGGTTCATTCTAAAGAAAACCCATGTTTTCATTTTTCAAATTTCAATTTAGTTTGCTCAGGAAAAAGCAACGAAAAACAGTGCCTTCTTAAAAATCGAAATGCATTTCTGGGACTAAATAAAATTTCATGATCATTAAATTTGAAATTAATTTCTCTCTTCAAATGCTTCTCCAATGTCCTGTTTACCTCTTTTTTGATGCCCTTGACAAATAGATGAAACCAATCCTAAAAAAAAATGAACTTACTGCTTCCACTAACACAAAATTTTGATATAGAAAGATTATAAAAACATAATAAACATGTTTTTATTAATCTATTTCTTATATTCTATTCTCTGTTTCATCAAAATTTAAAAAAAACTCCTCTGTTTTCACGTGCCCTGTTGACAACACTTACCTTACGTCCTTTCCTCCATGGTGTTTAGGCTTGTCTCATCACTGTAACCATATATGTTGTTCTACTTATGTCGACATATACCCATACTGCCATACCTTTGCATGCCCACCGAAACATATTATGCTCCATCTTGTGCCCATTGAAATGTATCATGGTTTGATTGTCGTGCCCATTGAAATGCATCATGGTCTGATTTTCGTGCCCATTGAAATGCATCATGGTCTGATTTCATAGCCTCGTGCCCAACGAAATTCATTATAACTTACCTTCATATCCATTCAAAATGCATTATCCCCACCACTGCATACCTTTCATACCTTTGCATTTCACTGAATTATTTGCATTTCATTGCATCATTTGATTTGGCATTGCATTGCATCATTGTTTTTTACTATGTGCTTTGGTTATGTCTCATCTAAATTCATTATTTTGATTTATTATGACTTGTATCATTTCATAATATGCACTTTTCATTGTTTTCAATTTAATTTTAAAATGACCCTAACATGGTCATATTTAAAATTAATTTTTTATGATACTAACCTTTTAACACTAACCTTTGTTTCTTTTGTAGGTCCAACAAGAATTTGATATCTGAGCCTTTCATTTTTTAGTTTAAGAAAACTAGGGTTGATGTGATATGGTATATGGAATATTAAATAAAATGTGGTATATAGAATGATAATTAAGTGGGTAGTTTTTTTTTTTTTTTTTGACATTAGTGGTTGCGGGGGGACGTGGGCAAATAGCTAGGGTTACAGGCTTTTGCATAGTTTGTTCTCCATGGAAGGACGCAAAGGAGGGTTCTCCACTCCCTCCTACAAGCAGGGTAAGAAACCAATAGAGAATGACAGAGGTCCTTCAGAGGGCAGGAAAAGGAACAGTGAAGAGAAGCAAGATGGTACTAAATCAAGGGAGAATAATAGCACTAAGGAAAATGAGGAAGAAGACAAGTAACATGGAACAAAAGACAAAGCACAAAAGGGACCATGTAAACCCAAAGTTGTGATCACACCAAGAGTGGTTTTAAAGGATCCTGCTCTACAGGCGCATAGGGACCACATGCAGACATATGCAATCATTTGTAAATTCATGGGTTTATGGCCTACTGAAAAAGCTTTACAAATTTGGATTAAATACCACTGGAAACCAAAAGGAAGCATAGACCTACATCTTGGGTCAAAGGGATTCTTCACTGTGATATTTGCAAATATTGAAGATAAGGATAGAGTGTTTGAAGGAGGGCCCCACTTCTATGCAGCAGCATGCCTCTATTTGCGACCATGGATTATGAATTTTGTCCCGTAGCGTGAGACTTTTACTTTGGTCCTGGTTTGGGTAAGACTCTACTCTCTACCTCTTGATTACTGGCAAATAGAATCCTTATCTGCCATAGGAAATAAATTAGGACGTTTTGTCAAAGCTTCTGAGGCCACTAGAACGGAAAAATACACTTCCTTTGCAAGAATATGTGTGGAGATGGATCTCTCTGGAGCTCTACTAGATGAGGTAATCTTGGAAGTTTTTGATGAAGAATGGGTGCAAACAGTAGATTATGAACATATTCCATTCAGATGTCGCAAATGCCATGAGCATGGGCACCTATTCAGAGACTGCCCTCTCAGTAAAATAGAGATCAAGAGTAAAGCTAACACAATGAAAGATACTGAAAGCTTTCACAAAGTGGTACATAAAGGAAAAGGAGGCAAAAGGGGTGCCAAAACTACACCAAACATAAGGGCAATATTCCAGTCAGAATAGGTTCCAAGTACTCAAAGAAGAAGAAGTGATCACAAAAGCAGATCAAGCAAAGGGAGGAAGTCTAGTGGAGGAGGAGAAAGAAGAAGATTATGAACAAACACAAGATATTAATAAACAGAAATAAACTATGATGAGTGATGCAGAGCTGGAGATGGACCAGGAAATGACCTAGAGTGAGATGGAAATGGAGGACCATGAACTACAAGAGATTCTTGATAAATAAAACCTAGATCTGGAAGGATTCTTGATACAAGGAACCATGGAAGGGGTAGAATCATTATCTCCAGAGGGGTTCAATAGAGTTCAACAACTGTTTATATGGAAAACTCAGGCCAAGGGGTGGGAGAGGCAAAGAAACAATGAAAGGCAGGGTAGCGAAGGTGTGAAAACTATGAAATCCACACCAGGATTAGCACCTAGAAACCCAACAAAGAAAAGAGGCAGGAAAAATAAGAACGAGTTATTGATGGAATGTGGAAAGCTAATGATAGATTTAGGTAAGATGAAAGACCTAACCAGCTACTCCTTTACAAATGTTTAATTATGAAGTTCACTTCTTGGAATATCAGGGGTCTAGGTAGTAAAAGAAAACAAAGATTACTTAGTAATAGAATGAAACAAGCAGCTCTGGATGTGATCTTCATCCAGGAAACTAAATGTTCCATTCAAAAAATAAAAGAATTACATAGCAAATGGCTCAATCAATTTGAGTTTTTGGAAGTCAAAGCAGAGAATATAGTAGGAGGCATACTCACTCTTTGGAACCCCCAAAAAATTGGCATAATAGACACTGGGGCAGGTAGTGATTATTTATCAGTGGTCATTCAGCCCGTGGGAGATAGGGAAACCTACCTGGTCACGAATGTGTATGGCCCCAAAGAATGGATGATAAACTTAGGTTTCTAGATTCTTTGGTGGATCTCAGAGATAGGCATGCAGGAATACCATGGATTTTGGAGGGGATTTCAACATGATCAAATCACTTTCAGAGAAAAAAGGGGGAACCAAAACTCTAAGCAAAGACTCTTCAGCATTTCAAACTTTTATAGATAATATGAAGCTAGTGGACATTGTAATGAGTAATGGTCTCTTTACTTGGAACAATAAAAGAGGAGGAGAACCTCAAGTGGCCTCAAAATTAGACAGATTCATAATCTCATAGGACCTTATGCTCATTGACAAGGAAATGATAGTGAGAGTTCTCCCATTTGGAGACTCAGATCACTGGCCGGTTCAACTGGAGGTTTAGGGCATTAGTACCCCCAGGAACCGACCTTTTAGATTTGAGAATATCTGGCTCTCCCACCCAGATTTCATCAGCAACATTGCCAACTGGTGGATAAAAGATTTTAATATTCAGGGCACAAGAATGTTCCTTCTTCAAAAAAGACTAAAGTACATCAAGCTCAGGCTCAAAGATTGGAATAAGAATGGATATAACAATATTTTTGAAGAAAAAAAAAATATTGAAGGTAAAATGCAGGAACTCAACCAAGCCCTTATCACGGATGGCTTTGATAAAGTCAGAAGTGATCAAGTTACCAAGTATCATCAAGATTGGGAGAATTTATGTAAACAAGAGAAAATATATTGGAGGCAAAAATCTAGAGTTCAATGGCTAAAAGAAGGAGAGAAAAACACTAGATTTTTCCATAGATCCACCATGGCAAATAAAGCTCATAATAGGATTTCTTCGATCAAGGACGAGGGAGGGAATCTTCTCAATTCACATGAAGAAATAGAAGTTGTGTTAATTCAGCACTTTCGAGGTATAGCAAAGGAAACCATTTCAGATAGAGAACATTCCATCAGGGACTTAACAAGACATATACCTAGGTTGGTGTCTAGAGAGGACAATTTCAACCTTAATAGGTCAGTGACTAAAGAGGAGGTTAGTGAGATTTGGCAGTTGAAAGGGAAAAGTGTGCAAGGGTATACTCAAGAGTTCAGAAAGAGAGCATTAATGTTAGGTACCTCATTAGACTCACCAGAAACTCTTTTGAAGTACATTGGTGGTCTACACAGCTACATGAGGCATACCATCCTCATGTTTAATCCCACTAGTGTAGATGAGGTATCTATACAAGCTACTCATCTAGAAGATAGAGGAAAGAATGGGAATCCAGAAGTTGGGGGACCATCCCAACCCACTGTAAGTAAGAGCAAGGAGAAAAGAAAGCAGAAGTGGAAAGCAAGGAAGGCTAACACTGCACAGAAAAGCAAAGCTTCATGCACTCACTATAAAAAGGA
>APFE030826964.1:16192-59935 GCA_000404065.3 Pinus taeda | reverse complement strand
AATGGCACATGGTATTGACCCATGGTATTCACCAAAATGGCACATGGTATTGACCCATGGTATTCACCTGGAATGTAGCCTATTTAACTAACCCCCTAGAGGTATCAAATATCATGATATGCAAACTAGCATAGAGTGAAAAAATATTTGATCCGAGTAAAAATGGATGTTGTAATTTAATGTATGTTAAACATTTTAGCTTAGTTAAAATAAAAAATAAAATAAAAATCAGCTATTAATTTTATTAATTTTTATAAATTACTAATAGTAATTTTTAAGCTCCAGGTTTATGATAACCAAGATCTTACAAGATTTTATAATTGAGTAAAATATTCGCCATGCTTGGTGAGAGATTCGCCAAAAAATTATATATACATATTATATTAATGGTAAAATCGCCTTCCATTTTTCCTATATACCATGGAGATTCACCCATTTATTATACTTATAAATTTAGGGGGGGTTCTTAAAATTTTTCCTGGCCCATGCCACATGGGTTCGAATTTTCCTGCCCCTAGCTTATCATGAGCTTGATCATACAACAGGACTAAATCCCCTTCAATGAAGGAACGTGGGTTGACCGCCTGACCGAAGTAATGTTTCACTCGCTTCTTCTGCGCTTCATTGACCAATGAAGCAAGTTGATGAGTCTCATCAAGTCATTCTAAATAAAGAAGACGCTCCTCCACTGGAGTGGTATTCGGCAGTAATTCAATAGCTAATTTAAGAAAAGGAATTTCACATTCAATCGGAAGGGTGACTTCTAGACCATAAACAAGATGAAATGGTGTAAATTCGGTAACATCCTTAATTGAGGTTCAGTAGGCCCATAGAGCGGAAAACAACATTAAATGCCAATTGGACCTATGCATTCCAATGGTATGTTGAAGCATGGTGACCAACACTTTGTTCACTACTTCGAGTTGGCCATTGGACTAGGGGTAATATGGCGTTGAACTATCGTGACGCAAGCCCAACTAGGTTGTCAACTCAACCATCATGTAATTATGAAAATGAGAACCATGATCTGTGGCGATGGCCTGAGGGACTCTAAACTTAGCAATCACATGATTGAATAGAAATTGAGCAACTATCTTATGTTGTTAGTCAATGTAGGCATCACTTCGGCCCATTTCGTAAAGTAATCAACGACAACGATGATATACCCATGCCCCCCAGCCGAGCGAGGGTTACAGGTCATAAAATAAATGCACCACTTTGCAAAAGGGCCAACGGTAATGACAAGATGCAAGAGAGAAGGTGGCACACACATCTTGCACTGGTAAATTTGACACACATGACATGAACGGATGGCAAGAATGCAATCCTTGAAAATGGATGGCCAGAAATAACCAGCACAAAGAATCTTCTGAGTAGTGGCATAACCAGATAGATGATCGCCACAGGCGCCAGAGTGACAGTCATTTAAGACTTTCTCAGCTTCGTCAAGGGTTAAACAACGACGAAGAATAGAATTAGCTCCGACACGGCATAGCATGTCTCCAAGAATACGATATGGTTGAGAATGATGGCGAATGCATCGCCAAGCATCCTTAGAAAAGTCAGAGTAAAATGAAGATGTCTGGAGGTAAACGATGATGTCACCATACCAGGGATTGAGGGTACTAACCAAGATGAGCGTATCATCTACGATGCAGTCCTCTATCCGAGGAGGAGTGGAAGCAGATGGTAAGGAGCAAATCAACTCAACGAAAACCAATGACTTCTTAGATTTGGCAGTGGTGAACTCCAAATCAAACTCCTGGAGGATAATGATCCACTTGGAGTATTTTCCCCCCAGTAATTGACGTGATAGAATATATGTCATCAGGTTGCAATCAGAAATCAGGGTTGTGGTATGCAACAAAATGTAATGACGAAAACAATGAACAACCTGAACGGGTGCCAAGGCCAACTTCTCGACATAAGCATAGCGAGTCTCAGTGTCAAGAAGGTTGCAGCTAAGATAATATGACATGCTCGGAACCATCATCATTGTCTTGGACCATAACCATGCCAATGGTACTATCAGCGGCAACTAGATAGAGCGATTAATCACGGTGATAGCTGGGTGGAAGCAACAAAGGAGTAAAAACAAGAAGGGTCTTGAGCTGCTCAAATGGATTTTAGGAAATTTCATCCCAAATGAATGGAATGTCACGCTTAAACAGATAGGTATAACCTTTAGTGACCTCGACATAGTTAGGGATAAAACGACACAAGAAATTAGCCTTCCCTTGCAGACTCTGCAACTGGTGCAAAATAGCAGGAGGTGGGAGATTCAAAATAGCTTTAACCTTGAGTGGATTGAGAAGAATACCTTCCTTAGAAATGAAAAACCCAAGGATTCAGTCAGAATCAATGCAAAAGACACATTTGTGTAGATTGGGACGAATGTGGTAATGTCTACAGCGAAGAAAAATCTGACGGAGGTGGTCCGGATGGTCTGTGCGTTTAGCTGATTGAGCAGGAAGATAATCCAAATAAGGCTAAACAATGTGTCTAATATCATGAAAATTATAGGAAATTTCTCTTTGGAAAGTCGCACCGGCATTCTTCAGACCAAAAGGAATCTTTTTATAAGAAAAGTACCCCACGTACAGATAAAGGCAGTCTTGTGCTGATCAATAGGTAAATATTGATCTGGTTATAGCCAGAGAAGTTGTCCATAAAAGAGAATATTTCACTCCCAGCACAGTCATCAATAAGCTGGTCAATAAAGGGAGTGGGGTAGTTTTCTTTCGGACATGCATGATTAATATCACGATAATCAACACAAACTCGAATAGTGTCTTGCTTTTTAGTCACAAGGACAATGTTAGAGACCCAGTCTATCAATGTAATATGATAAATGAACCCAACTTTGAGAAGTTTTTCAACCTCTCCCTTAATGGTAGTTGCCTTTCTTGGGTGCACGGGACATAAACATTGACGAACTGGTTTCGCATTAGGATATGTAGGTATCTCATGCACCACAATACTTAGATATATACTGGGCATTTCTTCATACGACCAGACGAACATGTCGTGAAACTCTCGAAAGAGACTAGTGAAAATCTTGGTCTCCTCAAGAGAACAAAATACTCCAATATGAATATTCTCAACAACCCCTGGTTTAACAGAGATGTCGATAGTCATGGTTTGCGTGATATTTGCCCTATTCCCTTCAGAAAAAACCTCATGAGTTAAGATGGGCATCTGAAGCGTTTGGGAAGGAACATGGGAAGCAAATTTATCCAGATAGACAGTCATTGCCCCAAAGCTAGGAAGAAACGAGGAACAATGATGACTATCGACCCAAGGAGGATCCTTAAAAGACAAAGTTTCAAGAATAACCTCATCAGAAGGAAACATCTCTTGCAAAGGATTAGGAGAAGCAATATCTCCAAGCCAAGGGGATTGCACATATGTGTCAAGAGATCTACTCGAAGGAGTAGATTTAGAATAAGAAACCAAAGCCGAGACGGTTTCAACATAGTTAAGCTCATCAGGGCTTAACGTCATAACATCACCCCAAGAATGTATGTGATTAAGGGGAGGAATCACCCAAGGATCAGGGTTAATAGAGATCATATTAACGGAGGTGACATTAGGAGGTGGGAGTGGAAAAATTCCCATGAGGGCAAGAGCTTTAAAGATCCCAGCACCCACACTCTCATAAGGAATACTGGTATGCTCCACTTATGGAACATTGCCTTCCGAGGAAGAGGAAGCAAAGAAGGACAACTGATCGACCGTAACAATTTTCCCCTAATGAGGAAAAGAGAGTATGCAGAACAATGAAGAAGTAATGGCATGCATAACATACGTCCAAATTCGACCGAGTAGAAGGTTGTAAGTCAGATTGGTGTCGACAACCTCTACTTTGGCATTGACCATCTTTCCTTCCAAGGTGATAGGCAAGCACAAAAGAATACCAAAAGGACGAGAATCTCTTCCATCAAATGCCTCCAGGGTATACAAGAAACAAACATGATGCAAGTCGTGGCTCCTTCATCGATAACGGTACGATGAATAGTCTTTGAGTTAATAACAACTTGGATGAGAAAAGTGATATGGTGAGGCAAACGTGACAGATTATTTTCAAGATCAAAAGTAATCAACTCAAAATCAACCAGATCAATTCCACACATGGCAGATAGAAATGACTTCTATTGGGGAGGAAAACTCTAGAGAACCTCCAATGCAGACATAGCTGAAGGAGCTTGGGCTCGATCTTCGATAATACTATAGTGCTGTGTAGCACAAGCATTGGGATTATAGGAGGATTTCTAGAGAATTCCTTTAGCAGGTGGTCAAATGACAGACTCATTACTAGGCCTTTCAATATGAAGAGGTCCAGAACTAGACGGGGGAACACTAGAAGGAACTTCAGGTTCTTTCCCGGCCGGCAGAGCATAATCTTTCGATCGAGTAGACATGTGAATAGGAATAGTCCCGGCCATAAAGACCTGGGAACCAGATGAGGAAGAGGATTGAGGTTGGTCCACCATTTGATTTTGTTGGGAAGGAAAAGGTTCTTTAAGCACAGTAGCAATCCCTGGAGTCCCCTTAGGCAAACAACTTACCTCATACCATCGAGGACAGTCCTTAGTGAAGTGATCCTCATCACAGATAAGACAAGGATACTTAGGTTTGCGTTTAGAATCATCATCGATAGGAGTCTTAGGAGGTTCTTGCTTTGGCATGTTAGACTTATTTTTACCTTTCCCTTTCTTCTTACCCTTTGAAGTTTTCTCCATTGCGCGGTGGACTGGACGACGTTAACTTCTGAGGTTTTCACAAGATTGGATGGAGACTGAGAATCAGTTTCAGTAGGTGCAGTGGATTTATGCTTCATAGGAGTCATGGAAGACTTTTGAGAAGATTGAGTGATGGAACCAATAACACCATTGACAGAAGGTCTCAGCAGAGCTTTAGAAGTTCTAGGTCATGGAGCATTAGGCAAGATGTCATAAAGAGTGCCAGAGTGGGAATATACCAAATCAAGATATTGAGCACACATGGTGGCTTGCTCTTCAGTAATGCATGCCCCCATAGTAATATCTCTGGCTATTGGACCGACAAAAGAGGTAGTGAACCAATCAGTCAATAGCTGATCAGGAATCCAAAACTTGATCAAATAGCGACGCCTTCTCCATTCATGAATATGATCAGAGATGTGGGTAGCCATGTCCTACTTCAAAGAGGTAAGAATATGCGTTCCTGTTTCAAGCGAATTGGTAAATGAAAATGGGTAAGGAATTCCATCGCGAGAGAGTTAAAATCTTGTAAAGTCCCACAAGCGTGTTCAATGTACCACTTTGTAGCAAAACCAGAAAGAGTCCTTTGGAAAAGACAGAGAAGAATAGAATCGTAAAGCCAGGAATTGGATGAACACCAAATGTGATAAATCATGACATGTGCTTGGGGCATTCTCCAAACTTGCCTTCAAACTTAGGACAGTCACTAGGGATCTTGGTTGGAACAGGTGGCCAATATGGATTATGAAGTATAGGATCATTTTTCAACTTCGATACATCAGGCAGTTCCAAAGTCGCAAGAAAAGGTAACTGAGGATTGAAAGACATCATGGGTGTTTGATAAGGACCAATGTTAGGGTTCCAACCAGGGACTTGTTTCCCGCATGGATCTTGTCCCGGAGGATTTTGTCCATAGGGGTTATAATTTGGCAGATTGAAACCATACCTTGGTTGTTGACCTAGATTTTGACCTCCAACAAACCATTGATTACCAACTTGACCAATAGGGGTAGCATATGGCTGCTGAAAATTCTGATAAGGATTAACTTGAGGTTGCTGATAGTTCTGATATGGATTACCCTGAGGTTTCCCTTAGGGCTACTGAGGTACTTGAGGACTAAACTGAAACTGAGGCCCAAACTGCACTTGGGGCCTAAGTTGTATCTGATAAACAAGTTGAGCTTGGAATCCAAACTGAGCCTGGGGATTGGGTTGAGTTTAAGGACCAGCTTGAGCTTGAGGTCCAAGTTGCATTTGAAAACCAGGTTGACTAATATTTGGATTGACTTGACCAAAAGGTTGTCCTTGCTGAGCAGCAGGTTGGCCTTGCTAGAACTAAGGTTGACCTAACTGACCAGAAGGTTGTCCTTTTCTGAGCAGCAAGTTGGCCTTGTTGGAGCTGAGGCTGACCTAACTGACCAGAAGGCGGTCCTTGAGATAGAGGAGGTTGTCTTGAATAAACAAAGGATGAAATTTTTTGGGCTAAAGGTTATCCCTGAAAGGGTTTTCCTTGCAAGCCCAAAGGTTGCCCCTACTGACTATAAGACTGTCCTACCGAGGCATAAGGTTGTCCCTAAATGGGTTGTCCTTGTGAGCCATGGTAAGAAGTTTGATTCCAAGAAACCAAAGGTGGAATTTGATTATCGATTAGATCTGTTTGAGGAAGAGGTCCAGCATAATAAATATGAGCTCCACAGGATCATAATAGTGCAAAGGGTTATTGGGAACAAACATCCGCTGAGAACCTAGAGGGTTATAAGTTGGATTTTGAAGAGCAAACAAATATTGATCATACGAAAATCCCCCCGGAATGGGATTCAAAGGGATTTGAGGAGATAGGTACATTACCCATAGGTTGACTGAATCCGGATGCCAGAGATGAAGGACCACCATCAATGGGTCCAGAATATATCCTAATAACTATAGTGATCACCGAGGATGCGGTAACTGCACTAACAAGAGGAGTTGAAGATGCCACACAAACGGTGGGCATCGATGGAACAGATGTAACTGATGAAACCTGCATCTGAGGAATGGAGGTCATGGCTAACTGAGTAGACACGGACGGCCTTGAAGTTAGAAACGTTGTATGAGAGCATACAGAGCTCTGGTGTAGAGATGTAGCACCAAGTATGTCATCCAGAGCATGATAACGAAGCAGTAATGAAACATCTGGAGAGGTGTGGAAAGGGAAACATTCTGGAGGAAACTGATATTCACCAGTCGACACAAGGATCTCTTGACTGCTAACAAGACTTGACTCATCCATGTCAGAAGAGGCCATAGGAACTGATGCACCAAGGGGAGTAGAAGGAAGATCATCGTCTAAAAATTCCCAAACGTTGGGAGGAGTCCAATTGATATCAAAAGGTTCCTCACCTGAAGCTTGAGAGGCATGAGGATGAACGCTTGGAACAATAGCAGGAATGCCGCTAACATATGATACCTCAAAAGAGACAGGGGAAGAAGGCTCTCCATCACTTGGTAAAGATGACGAAACAGATGAGTCTGCCAGGATGGCCTAAACTCAAAAGACCAGGAGAGAAGATTTAATTAAGAGGTCTTTAAATTATTTTCAAGGATATTACTCATGATGTGGCCAAAATTAACAGGTAGGATGTTATCGTGGGCAAATAAATTTTATGACACTGGAATGAAACGTTTCCTTTTCATGTGTAGAGAGTCAAGAAAAGGGAAAAATATGACTATAGTCTCCTTCGAAGTTTAATGAGCCTGAATGGACAAGTGCTCAGATGATCCTTTTAATTTTTAAAGAGTTGAAAAGGAATGAAAGTGATTGCTCTGGAATTCTAGGCAAAAGTTTTACCAAACAAATCGTAAAACTACATATACACCTTGGTAGTAAAATGAAAGAGAAATGACCAAGGACTTTCTATACGACATCTAATATTCCCGAATGCTATTTTCGGTGCGTTACGATTCATAAGGTGGCAGACTCGACTTCCTATGGATAACAGGATTGTAACCTAGTGGGGTCTCCCATCATATACACGATGGTATAGGGGGCACAAGTCTGTACTAGTACTTATCGAATCATAAAAGGAGGAATCACCCAACCTTAGTGAAAACAACAACCACTAGGTTTAAAGACGTCGAAACACGTCTCTAGCCTAGACCTCTAGAGATGTGAGAGTTAAGTTCCAATGTGTTTTTAGATTAATTCAATAAATTTTAGCAGTTAATCTTGAATTAAATCTTAGTTTCAATGCCCTACTGAATGTATCTTCAAAATCTCCTTGAATGCAACTAAATGAGTAAAGAAACCATTTCTTTTCAATGAACAACTAACTAAAGAAAAGTGAGAGGTTCATTTCAAAGCAACCAAAGCAACAAGAAAGCAAA
Organism: Pinus taeda; assembly: GCA_000404065.3. NCBI lineage: Eukaryota > Viridiplantae > Streptophyta > Pinopsida > Pinales > Pinaceae > Pinus > Pinus taeda. The sequence continues at coordinate 51,830 of APFE030826964.1, read as the reverse complement.
TGCAAGCAAACCAATCAAGAGGAAAGAGAAATGCTTCTATCTTTCACTAACTTGCAAGAAATCTAATTAAGAAAATGAAAAATACATCCTTTGCTTTTCAATGTCTAAATGTCAAGAATTAACTAATCCAAAATATTGTTCTCATTTCCTAATGCAAAATGAATGAAATATTTTGATTTTTCAAATAAATGACAAGCAACCAAATGAAAAACTCAAAACAATGCAAGTTTTAAGCCTTTTCCAAATGAAAACATTCAATAAGCGAAGAGAAACATTCCACTCAGAAACTAATCAAAGACTCAAAACCAAAGAATATGTTTCTGTTTGCAAAAACTGGACAACTTTCTCACTGACCAGGAAGCAATGTGATCTATGCCAAAGTGATCCCATAGCCAAGTCTGAGGTAGTGCACCACTCTGTCGGCTAGCGGTCAAGGACCGTGTCGATCGCGTCATCTGTTGCCAAATAGGGCAAGTCATGCCATTTCTGCTCAAGGTCCTTTCATGCCCGTATTGAGATGTGGTGGAAGCCAGCGTTAAATTCCATGTACTCCTACAATCTGTCAAAATTGGTAGGCGACAACCACAACTTGTGGTTGATGGTCATATGCACATTCATCTCCATCAAGATCCAAAAGATCTTTTTGTCCTTTATCCGCTAATGATCCTTAGTTGCCCACGATGAAGCGTACTTTGTTGCCTCTGGTAGGTTCAGCGCGACCGAAGGAAATTGACTGTCTTCGGGTAGCTCCCATGCTAACACCACTATGGATAACAAGAGCCATGAATAGTGAAATGGCTTGCTAAGATCCCGCGCCTCACAGTAGTTTGCGAGGAACTCACTGTAGAGGTAGCGCGCCCAATTAAATTGAACTCCCTCGACGCATTGGGCTACCAAAGCTATGACTGGTGCCAAAACTTCATCTGCATGACACTTCCGCATCACCTTCCCTGCTAAGAGTTGCATTCCCACTTTGACCGCAAGGTCAAAGATGCTCGAAATGGCGTAGCCGCACGACTTCTTTACCAGTTTGAACTTTTCCTTCATGGCCTTCGCGAGGGCATACTCACCAGCTTTTCCACCAAACTTCATGGTCAGATTTTCCCCTGTGTATGGTAGCTGCATCATCCTATGGATCAACATATCAATGATGGGTATCAGCTCCTCCAGCCACAGACACCCATCATGTACCAAGCACAACTACTGCTTGATTACCACCATTGTGATGGCCGCGTGGTTGTATTGCGGCACCCATAACAGGTTGAGCAGTCCTGCCTTATCCACACCTTTCAGCCACTTCCTAAGCTCTAATGCGGTTACTCTAGTATTTTTGTGGAACACCCAGTGCATAAGTTGGTCTGTTGCTAAATGAGGGAACCATTTTGTGTCCACTAAATCCTAGTCTTCTAATTTCAAAAGGGGACACGCCCCAAGCGCAGTCCTTCGAACACAATTTGGTTTGGCAAGAGGGGTTTGTGCAGGGTGACCTTACTCTCATCAATGTCTTTGGGCACCTTGGTCTTGTCCCTGCATAGAGGAATGTACTCAGGAAGCTTAATGATGAGGTCAGACCCCTCAATTTCAACATCCTCTATTTCCACTCCAACATCCTCATCATCCATTGGGATATCTTCAATCTATTCTTCTTCTAGCTCTAGGTTAATCGTCTTTCCCCTTTCCTATGTGGTGGGCTTATCCTTATGTGGGTGTTTCCTAGGAGATGCGTGCACCAGCTGTGTTGTCACGGCCTGCTTGCCCTTCTTGTTCTTGGGACCCTCCTTGGTCGAGGTAGGCCTTGGTCTAGGCGATTGTGGAGACTTTGGTACTTCAGCTGGTATCTCTGTAGGCACAACTTCCGGGTCAACCCCTTCTGCTACCATAACGACCTCTAGAATAGCTCCCTCAGCTGTCATTGCTTTGGCGTCCATGGCTGCTGCTCTTAGAATAATGCCACATATGATTTTGTGATTAGTTTCTAAAAATCGATCGAATATTGGGCAATCAAGTAGCTCGTCGAGAAATGCGCGGTTCACGCAGAACACACAACACAACTCACAATTTCTCAATATGCAAAGTGTTTTCCACTGGGCGACCACATGTAATTTGTAGGCCATTTTGAATTCAAATCCGAGTGTTCCCCCTAAAATTGGTTCATTAATGCTAGATTGGCGGCATATTTTCAAAGATCTTGCCCATAAATTCTGACTTAAATGCTGCCCCCCTACTCCATTTGGCTGTTTGTTCATCGTCAAATCATGAATAGTGACTTTAAAGGTCACTTTCCAGCCGCTATGCATGGTTCCTCCCTTGGTAGCGTAACTCTCTACGTGCTATTGTGGACTGGACTATGTGACATTCCCTCGTTCCATGGAGTTCTCTCCTTGCACAGCTCTCCAATCCGGGCAGTGTAGTTTATAGTCCCGCGCCCCCTTTCAGCGGCCTGGAGCACTAATACTATGATTCCCTTATATAGTCACCTACTTGTATCACCGGTGTATGGCTTCAATCGGCTACCATTCACTTTCCCTGGGAAGGGTTCTCCATTCAATTTAACTAGTTGAACTGCTCCACCATCAGTAATCTCCTTGATGACATATGGCCCTAGCTAGTGCATCCTAAATTTCCCTCGAAATTTATCAAATTTACTCTCATATAATAAGACCAGATCATTTACCTTAAAAGTGCGTAGTTTGATGTGCCTGTCATGCCATGCCTTTTCACACTCCTTTTGAACTTGTTGATGAAATCCAGCTAGGAATCGGTCCTCCTCAAGCTCTGCTAGTTGCGCAAGCCTCTATTCTAGGGCTCCACATCCGCCATTCCTGTGAGTGCCACTATGCATAGGCTAGGTAAAATATATTCCATTAGCATCAAAATATCTACGCCATACACGAGTCTAAAAGGCGTTTGCCTAGTCAGCTTCTTACACATCATCTTATAGGCCCATAGCACCACCGGCACACACACATTCCATTCATTCCTATGAGCATTGCAAACCTTCATCAGTGCACTCTCCAGTATCTTATTGAATGCTTCCACCATCCCATTGGCCTACAGATGATAAAGTGTACTTTATTAATGATACACCTGAAATTCTTCTGTCAACGTGCTGATTGTTTGATTAATAAAGTGCATACCGCGATCGCTCATCAAGATCTTTGGACAACCAAATCTTGTCAATACATATTCAAAAATAAAGTTAACTACTTTTGCGCTTGTACAGTCCTTTACAGGCTACACCTCCGCCCACCTGGTCAAGTACTCAGTCGCGATGATGATGTACCATGCACTCGTCTTCTTTCCTTGAGGCTGAATTGGACCCACAAAGTCAATCGTCCATTTATCGAATGGTTGTAATGTCACCTGTGGCATCAGAGGCAGTTCATCCCTCCATGATAACCTGCCAGTCCTTTGACATGTGTCACATGCCCTACAGTATGCTTTCGGATCCTTATGAAGGGTTGGCCACCACAACCCAGCGTGCAAAATCTTATGCACAGTCGCCTTTCTTGTGTAATGTCCTCCTACAACTTTTCCATGAGCTTCAGGGAAGATACTGCTTCGTTTAAAGTCAGGCACATAACGTCACAATATTTCGTCTGACCCCATTTTGTACAAGTGCCCTACAATGATAGAAAAGTCTGCCACACACACTGCCAACTCCTTCTGTTTGCTTGTATACCCTTCTGGAGCAGTTCCCGTCTTCAGGAAGTGTATGATATCTTCAAAGTGACTCTCCACAATGTGCACTACAAAGAGCTATGCATTAGACAACCCCTCCTCCAAATTAGTAGGTTCCTCTCCCATTTCAATGCATGATAGATGATCAGGTCCGATGTTCAGTCATCTTGGCTTCACAATAACTTCAAAGTCGTACTCCTGGAACAACAACAACCATCTGCAGATCTCCCCCCCAACACAGGTTTATTGACCGACCTATATACATCTTAAAATGTCCACTTAGAAAGTAGTGCCTAAACTTCTGGAGCACGTACACCATATCTAATCCTTCGTGCTCCGTCGTGGAATAAATTTTCTCTGCTTTAGACAGCTTCCTACTTGCAAATACTATAGGGTGATCCAGTTTTCCCTCACTTGCTTGTGTTAGCATGACTCCTAGCACAATACATGATGCATCTACATGCACATGAAATTCCTTCTTCCAGTTCGAGAAGACCAGGATCGGCACGGTGACCATTTTCTCCTTCAACATGTCCAAGCTCTTCTGACATTCATCATTCCAACAGAATGTAGCATTCTTTTTAAACAATTTCTCCATAGGCACAGTGATCTCGAAATAGCTCTTGATGAACTTCCTATACTATTTGGTATGTCCTAGAGTTGTGCACAACTGTTTCACATTCCTCAGCGCCTCCAAGTTGATTATCACCGCGATATTTGCGGGGTCTACCATCAATCCTTGTCAGCATACCACATGACCCAGTAGGATCCAAAAAAGGACACAAAACATACACTTCTTTAGATTGAGTGCAATATGGTATCTCTGACAGGTATCTAGCATCAAGCTGAGACTTGCCACATGGTGCTTGACCAATACAAACACTATCCAATCATCAAAGTATACCTCCAGAAATTTATGAATGAAGTCTTTGAATGTCACAATGACTGTGTGAAAATATTGTTGGCACATTCTTTAGTCCAAAAGGCATTACAGTGTATTGAAAACATCCCCATTTAGTCACAAAGGTCGTCTTGCTTCTATCCTCAAGCACGATTTTGATCTGATGGTAGCCAGAGAACCCATCAGTGAAAAGGTATGCTTCTTGGCTACCTACATTATCCAGGACCTCGTCGGTGAACGGGGTCGGGAAAGGATCATGCAAACAAGCGTCATTCAATTTCCAGAGATCCATGCATATCCTTATTTCTTCTTTCTGTTTCTTTTCCTAAACCACTATCAAGCTTACCCAATCTGATTCTTCCACTGGTTCAATAATTCCTACCATGAGCATCTTATCTAACTCAGCACAGACCCTTTCCTTATACTTCGGATTAAGGAAGTAAAGTCTTTGTTTTACAGGTTTCACATTCAGTTTTAGGGTGATCTTCATGACATCCAGGTCTCTTATTATCCCCTTCAAGTCAGAAAACTTCGTGGGGAACAAATCTTAATATTCGCGGAGGAGCTCTGTGACCTTGTCTACTGCAACATCGTCCCAATAATCCCCAATATTTGCAAATTTCGGTTCTGCCTCTATGCCAATGTTGACCTGCCTAGTTTTTAGTGGCGTGGTTATGTCTAGATCCTCTATCTACGGATCTTCAGCCTCGTGGTGACCCTCAGTTTCCAAAATATTAATCTTTCTGGGATCCTCATCTCTGCTTCAACGGTCATGTTATAACATTCCAGTGTGTGTTTCAGTTGGGTAGTCCAATCAGGATGAATTAGGTCCAAAGGATCTTGTGGTATCGTAAAGATTGCTGCTTTAACCTCCTGTAGCTTCGCGTCAATACAGTCAAACCCATCCTCAAAGCTGAATGTCATTATAAACCCCTGGCGCAAGATGTCCCATTCTTTAGTGCCACAATAGAGTTCTGTTTCCAAGTACTAATTCATTGGTATGACATCTAGGGTATGACAAAAAATATGCACCCATTCAGGCTGGGGCTCCACTCCATAAGCCTTAGTTCATTTGGCCAGGTGATCAAGTAGATCATCCCTTCCATCATACTTGTCTATCATCCACACTTTCGACTGTCTAAAACGTATTCTCATCATCCTCCTATAGTCGCGCCAATCATCGAAATTATCCTTGTGCATACCCCACCAACTTGCGGGCATAGTGTGCAGTACCCAGTCCAAGGCCTGGAAGCAATGCTTCTCCGAAAATTCTCTCTCAAATGCATCCAAAAAGTGATCAACATCAGTTATCCCATCATAGTGAGGTAGACTCCTTACCTCTGATGACGTGCAACTCAATGACTTGGTCATCATATTACAACATAGTGTAGATACTTCATGCAGCCGATTCTACCAGTGCTCTAATTCTTCGTCTGAATTTGATGTGCATGAGCTCTCGTGGTCCCATGTGATACGCCAGTCTGTTGTTGGATTTACCCAATCCTGGTGTCATGCTATTATCTTGTAAATCTGGTCCAAATCGTCATCGCTTTCATAATCACAGATTGGCTCTGTATAACAGGGTCCTTCTCCAGGATCCAACAACACCACTACGTGGAGCGACTTCTTTTCAAATATCATCTTTCACTTCTTCAAGTTGATTACCCCATTCATGTCAGTGGCCTAATCGATTCCAAGGAGTGCAGGGTAGGGATTGCTATCATCCACAATCTTTATTACCTCAAAATCCGCCATTGCGCTCACGCCTTCGATGTCAATTGTCACCCCTTGTAGCCTCCCCATCGGGATAATTTTCTATTGATTCACCATCCTTAACTGGATCAGAGACCATTGGAGCATAGGTCTCCCCATTCTTTCCCATGTCTGCTTTGGAAAAACATTCACGTCAGACCCCAGATCTAGGATAACTTGGTCCATTTCGTATTCCCCTATCTATGTGGTGAGTCTCATCTCATGCCCAGTCCTTGCCTTATGCTTTCCAAGCTTTTTGACTACGCGTGGTTCGCCAATAGCGCCATCCTTGCCAGCACACCAAATGATCAGTTCCTACAGGCCCTTCAAAACCTTACTATCGCGGAGTAGTTTCATGCAAGTCTCCAAGAACATGGTAATCATGGATGGGTCCATTTCTTCAACTGGTTTCTCCTAACTTCTTGAGGTAGAGGCCTTAGTGAAGCTTTTCTTTGCTTCCATAAATGTTTCTTTTACGCACATCAAATCAAACCCAATCTCCTTTTCTGGTGATTTGTGGATCCATTCTCCTTCTGCAGGCTACTTCCCCTTATCCTCCCCAGTCATTGTTCCACTTCACAGCATAATGTTTACCTTAGGGTCTTCCTCGCGAGGCTCAACCCTTATTATCTAGAGTTTCTATGTCCGCTGTAGAAGATGTGCCCCCTTTTCGCAAATCTTAGCCAATAATATAGGGCAATCCTCAGTCGCATGGTCAAAATGAGTACAGTAGCGACATGACAGTCACACCAGATTTGTACAGTCCCTCGCGTAGTGTCATGGGCCTCCACAATTGTAACAAATCAACTGTCCTTGGCCTCTATGAGACCCCCCTCCACCTCGGCCTTGACCGCGCCCCTGATACTCACCTCACATTCCCCCAATGCCTTGGTCCGAAGGGTTTTTGCCTACACCCTGTATGCAGGTGTCCTATCCATCATTAATTCGTAACTACAACAATTGCGCTCATCATGACCTAATGATTGAAAAAAATTGCATAAGAGCTGTTGTGGTGTCTGTACAAATTTCTGCAGCAAATGGCAATTGTTGGTTACATGTTTCCCAGCCACCTGGCATATAGCGCACCATAACATAGGCCTTGCACTTGGCCCTGCCGCAGCCTTCGACCGTAGAGGCATTGGTCCCCTCGCTGCAACATAGTTCACAAAGACTGGATAGTGATCCTTTTCATGCCCCTGACCTTTGCATTTTAGGCACCAAAATTCTTCACGCACCTCTAGCCAAGTTGTTCTGTCCTTCTTTAGACTTTGCATTTCGAGACAAAGGTTTTGTAACTATGCATGAATCTGTTGAACCCCCAGATTAGCATCCTACATTAGTGTCTCATGTAGTCTCATTGCAATTTCCAGGGCTTTTGCCTGGGTCCCAATCTTCTGTTGTGATAGCGCAACCCTTAGGTGGGGCAGGAGCAAGGCCACGAACCATTCGCGGTGCTACCCATTAGTTAGGTGCATGTTGGCTTCACGAATCGTACACTTCAATCTTTGAAACAAATCCTAGGGTGTCTCCCCAGGCTTCATCATGATCTCCTTGAATCCCATAATTGACTGTGCTTGAGACTTAGGTCTACTGAATTCTCTATTTAGCGCAGCTTGGATATCTGCCAATGCAGATGTTGGGTTATTAGCACTTTACTTAATGTACCACATTAGTGCATGGTCCTGCAAAGCACTAACCAGTGTGGCTTTCTTCATTTTGTCATCCATGATACCATAAGCTTCCCATACAGCCTCTGTGACAAACCAAAACTGGTTCGAATCTTCATTTCCTATGCCCTTGAATACAGGTAGCTTTACAAAGTTCACCATGTTGAACAACGGTGGAGGTGGGGGTGGTGTGGGTGATGGGGTGAGTGGTGGGGGTGAGGATGGAGGTGGTGTGGATGGATGGGACGAGGATGAAGGTGGTGTAGGTATTCGCGGGAACCCTTGTCTTATCAACTGAACAATGCTCAATGGGGAAGACTGCACTGCTCCCTCGTCGTCATTCAAAGGAGGCTCAATCAATGGGCTATACTCACGACCTTTTCTTCCTTCGTCCCTAAAATACCTTCCACTTCACGTAGCTCCAAACATCAAGGTAACCACATGACCCACTTTTCACACAAGAGCATCTTAATCCAAGTATTTAGTGACTTCAAATACTTACCTCATGGTCCTTTAAAGAAGCGGCACTCTGCTTCACTATAAGTGACAGAGGTATCAACTGTGAACTCTGTCACAAATCATCCTATGATGCGGTTGAGCCAATGGTCAATAACGTGCATGATCTTATATTCAGAGGCTTTGAATCTCCGTACTAACTTCGGTGTCCAAACAATCAGATTGTCAAGCCTCCACCTTCCTTATCCATCTGCCAACTTTGCGATCCACTCGTATAGCTCAATTGGAAAGGAACAGAACAAGATTTCGTGTATTTCTATGTACATATATCTATCCAACCACTATTCTTTCGTCAACCCCAGATTCTTGTTCTCTTGCACTGCGAATTCATGGATCTTTCTATCCAACCAGTTTTTGATCTCCTTCTTAGTTGGATTCCAATGATATGACATCACACATCGCGTTATGCAGATCCCAGTCCCAACAACGGAACCATTTGTTGGCTTGATGGGCCCTGACCCAGGTTTAGCATTAGGCATCCAAGTAAATCCCTACACTACTGGCCCTTTCGGCATCAATCTGTGGAGCACGGACTGGAGTCTCACTCGAAGCAGTGTGGGGGGATGCAAGAACCAAGTTTTTGCACCTTGATATAGTCGTGATGTCGATCTTATACCATAACCCTTTTCTTTACGTAGGTCGATAAGCCTTTAGGGCTTATTGATGTACTTCTTCTTCCGTCTTTTAGAACATCTACGAAGGTATCTAGCTCTCCTTTGCACAACCCTAGACGATGATTCAGGAACATACGTGCCTCTATAACTAGGTTACTATCTCGTTTCCCAGATTATCTTAAGTATTAGATGACTTTACCATGAAATTAAGATTATCCTCGTGTAAACATATATTATTACTTGCGTTCATGTAGCAGATGGAAACATATATTTTCGCGCATCAACTTAACATTATATCTTAAACCCAACATTCAACATAGCATAATCGCAACATTTGTAACAATAGTAAAATAACACTTATATAGATGTAAAGTAAACAATAAGTTCAGAACACTTCAATTTATTGATGATTCAGATTGCCAATATAGACTCTAACCGCCCTGCGCACACAGCTGTAGGGGTCTGTGCACTCAGCTACGTACTTCTACCCTAGGTCTCTACGCACTCAGCTACAGAGCCTCTTCCTCCACTAACACTCTCACTCTTAACTCTCACAAACCTATTACATCAATGACTCATGACTACTAAACTGCCTTAGACTCTCCTTTTTATACAATCCCATGGTCCGCGGACAAAGGGAGGATCTCGAAAACCAACACAATATATCTATACTAAGGGCGAAAAACCCTCTTTGACTTTAGATATCTTCACACTCTGCAACCACAAAATGCGGAGACTTTACATTTCTTTTATACAAACTTCGGGCCTTCTGCCCCAAAACTTGGGTTTTTAACCCCAAAACTGACCCCCATGGGGCCCATTTCCAACATATAGCATCCGCCTAAGTAGAGTTGAAGAAGGCAATACTCGATGAAGTATTTTCCATTGACACAGTCATGCAGGTGTTGTATTCCAAGTTTGGTACCGTGCATAAGGTAGTTTTCCATCTCAACGGTTAGCAACAGTGATGTGCTAGGGTGCACATACCTTGTTGAATGTTTATGCTACTGTTGATTACATGCAAACATGGATAATGAGATACAAGGGAACCCCACTACACTTTCCTAAGATGATGAAGCCCAAAGTGGTCGAGCTGAAGGCACGCATCCGGAGTCAAATCCAGAACTATGAAGATCTCCTGCAACTCATCACTAGTCTACAAGCTTCCCATGCATGGGTATTCAGGAGTATGGATGTTGTTGTGCATGCACATGTGATCCCATATATTGGGACACTCACCCAGGTGAAGACAAAGGCTTAGGTCTGACTAGAGCTTGACTCGTACTTTGAAAAGTTGATGCGCATAGCCACTAGCCCTTAATTGGTGATCAGTGAAGACACCATGCACAAGTATGCTGCTAGTCCGGCCACACTCAAGACAATGACATGCATGTTATCAGATGAGTTGGATAGAGGAGCCCGAGTAGTGTACCTAGATGCTATGGAGGCCAGAGTTCATTTCCAGAAGATGTCACCTTAGAGTACACAAGCACCATCGCAGACTACCGAGCTTGGCATTTGTTCACTACTATCGACCACCATGAGGATGTCAAAGAGCTGGTCTTCTCACAGTTGTCCGAGTCATAGTGATGTCTTACATGGCTTGCTCAAGCCTATTTTGTCTCACAAGGGTACATGTGTAGATTGTTGTAATGTCTTGTCAAGTGTAAGTTCAAGTTTCGATAGTTGGATGTAACAATCATAGAGAAGATGAAGAGTCATTAGGATAGATGAATTGTCACAAAGGGGAATGTCAAGGGTCATCCCACCATTTGCTATATATAGTCCCTCATAACTCATTGTAAAGGATTTTTCCGCCAAGCTTCCGATAGGAGTATCTTGGAGAGAGCTTGGACAATATTGTAATGAGCCTTGGTTTCTCCACTCTGCAGAGCTAGTATATCTCTTTGGAGGAGCAGGCGATTGTGACTGTAATGTTTCGCTATCGGAACTAGTGGTTGGACATGGATGTATTGTATGACTAGAAATTACACTTCTTAATATAATAGAGCCAAAACGTTTCATGCATATGTCGTATTGTATTCCAACTATCTTGTTTAATCTAAATGATATATGTAATTGTTTTCTTACATATGCATGTATGGACTATTCTGTATAAGTATGTATGAATCTTACTGGAATGCGTTGACTGGTTTAACAATCACTTTGGATTGTTAGCTGACTTGCTTTCCATTTTGTGATGCATCTTTGCTCGTGTGTTCCCTTCCAAGCCGCATGCTATCACAGGTTTCCAAGGGGGGCACTCACCCCACTTTTCGTGTGTTAGAACCATTCATGCACCTTCCTTGACTTGCTGCAGCTGTCACTGTAGGTTTTAACCCTGTATAGAAATTACCTGCATATGAATTCTAAGAACAGAAAATAAACAATGCGAGAGCATAACACATAAAACTCATATACATAGAGATTTTTCCCTAGACCCCAAAATCAGGACTACCAGCTTAATTTTTCATTATGTTCCTTTCAATGTTACAATACATACTTAGATATGCTGAAGCATCCAATACCATGGACCAAAGACCATCACATCTAAAACCATGGAACAAAAACCATCGTGTCCAATACCATGCGTGAAAACCATGCACAAAACCATAGGTAGGTCTGCCCAACCTAATATAGGGTCGAAAAAAAAAATTTCCCGGGGCGTTACCCCAGACCTTGTAGAGGGGGGATACCCACCCCCCTCAAACCCCCTGGATAGGGGGGGCTCCCGCCCCCCCTGTGATCCCCCTTTTGTGCAATCAACACAATGAAGGGGGGGCTCCACCCCCCTCTAAGCCCCCAGTTAACTACATGGGCTAGTCGTGGAAAGAATATAACACAACCCAACATTCTCCCACTTGTTGTTTTCTTTCCACAAGGGGCCACATGAGAACTTATTCATTTATCCAACCCTATAACATCCATTGTTTCTCTACACCAAGAGAACTTCTCAGAGCTTGCAGATTTTGTTAATGCATCTATAGTATTCTTCAAAGTGTCCACCTTTAAAAGCAACACCTTTTTGTCTTCTATCATATCCCTCAAAAAGTGATACTGAACATCAATTTGATTTGTCTTTGAATGATAAGCAGGGTTCTTTGCCAAGAAAATTGCACTTTGGCTGTCATAGTCTATCCTTATAGCTCCATGTACTAACCCCATACTTGAACACAATCTCTGCAACCAAACTGCTTCCTTTCTTGCATGAGTGGTTGCCATGTATTCTGCCTCTGTAGTTGATAGTGCCACTATAGATTGTTTCTTACTCATCCGACTGACTGCACCTCCAAATATGTTAAACACATACCCACTTGTAGATCTTCTTTGATCCAGTTCTCCAGCCCAGTCTGCATCAACACAACCGTGAATATCCAACGCTCTGTCCATTCCTGGTCTTCCTTGATAGCACAAGCCATAATCACTAGTGCCACACAAATACCTCAAAACCCGCTTCACTGTTGTCCAGTGCTCCTTCCCTGGTTTTGACATAAACCTGCTCAATACTCCCACTACATGTGCAATGTCTAGTCTAGTATAGACCATCACATACATCAGGTTACTGACTGCACTTGCATATGGAACACGAGACATGTCCTCTTCCTCTTCTTGTGTCTTGGGACATTGTTCAACATATAACTTTACACTTACAGGAATAGGAACCTTCACCAATTTACTATCCTACATATTAAACCTCTGCAATATTGTCTCGACATACTTCCTCTAGTTTTATCAGAGCTTCCTCTTTGCCTGATCTTTTTTAATTTCCATGCCCAAAATATAGTTTGTAGCACCAAGATCTTTCATGTCGAATTTGGAGTACAATTGTGTCTTCAAATCCTAGATAATTTCTTTGTCATTTCCAACCAGCAACATATCATCCACATACAAGACCAGATAAATAACATGGTCACCAATTACACACAGTGATCTACTTTGCTTCTAGTGAAGCCAAGTACCCGTATAAATGTATCAAATTTTTGGCACCACATCCTTGGTGACTGTTTTAACCCATACAGAGATTTCTTTAACTTGCATGCCAGTTCTTTCTTACGCTTCACCGCAAAGCCTTCAGGTTGCTTCATGTAGATCTCCTCTTCCAAATCCCCGTGAAGAAATGTTGTCTTCACATCCATCTATTCTACCTCAAAATCAAAAGCATCAACAACAAATAAAAGTAATCTAATAGAAGCTATCTTTGAAACAGGAGAAAAAATATCACCAAAATCAATTCCTGACACCTGGGAATAACCTTCTACCAACCGAGCTTTGTATTTCTCCACCTTTCCTTCGACATTTGTCTTCTTCTTGAACACCCATTTGTTGACAATGGGTTTCCTTCGAGCCGAAAACTCCACCAGATCCCAAGCCTCATTTTTGTCCAAAGATGCCATTTCAACAACCATGGCCTCTTTCCAGAGTTTTCCATCCTCTGAATCTACTGCTTCCTTCACAATTCTGGGATCATCATTAGTAATAGATAAAGCAAAATTTGAATAGAAAGCAGATGGACTATACCTTTCTGGTTGCCTTCTTTCTCGAAATGATCTTCTCACGCTTGGAGTTTGTGGCTCTTCATCATCTGATTCCTCCTCTGCTGTAGAGTTTGATTCTTCCTCCTTTAGCTCAAACTCTATCTTCTCAGGTTCCTTTGATGGGACTTCATGTTTAATAACATCTTCACCTCTTTGAACAACACATCTCGATTGTACAAAACCTTCCTTGTTACTGGGTTCCAAAGCTTATAACCCTTTAAACCATCCTTATACCCAATAAAGATGCACTTTTCAGACTTACTATCCAACTTCATTCTTTTCTCCTTTGGAACATGTACATATGCATCACATCCAAATATCCTTAGACGTGAAAGAGAGGGTTTCTTACAAGTCCATACCTCTTATGGAGTCTTATCCTCCAACACTGATGAAGGTGATCTGTTGACCAAGTAACATGCTGTCTCCACCGCCTCTGCCTAGAATTCCTTTACTAACCCGGCACCACTGAGCATGCTTCTTTCCCTTTCCATCAATGTTTTGTTCTTTCTTTCTGCAACTCCATTTTTCTTAGGTGTGTATGGAGTAGTCTTCTTCCATGCTATACCAAACTTCTTACAGAATTCTTCAAATTCCTTGCTACAAAAACCTCCACCGTTATCTGACCTCAACACCTTTATCTTATTCTCTGTCTGTTTTTCCACCAGAGCCTTAAATTCCTTAAACATGTCAAAGAATTCAGATTTCTTCTTAAGGAAATATATCCATGTATTCCTTGAGAAGTCATCTATAAATGATACATAGTACACATACTTACCCAGTGATGGAACCTTCACAAGTCTAGACACATCACTGTGCACAAGCTCTAATATTTGTTTCGCCCTCTTACCATGAGAGGGGATACTCACCTGATTTTGCTTCCCATATACACAAGTTTCACAGAAATCAAAATCTAGAGAGCTATTGCTCATACCTTCTACCATACCTTTACCATGAAGTATTCGAAGGCCCTTCTCTCCAATATGTCCAAGCCTTGATACCACAACATGGTCTTCTCTCCAGAGACCACTAGATTTTATGCTCCACTTTCAGGAACCACAAAACTGTTGCACCCATCAACAACAATGCTACCTTGTAGCTTGCACAGAGTTCCAATTCGAACTCCTCACATCAATACCAGTGCTCCCCGAACCATCTTGCAGGTATCCTTCTCGAACACTATTTTTACACCTACATCATCCAACTTGCTTCCAGAAATCAAATTTTTGGCTAATGCAGGAATATGCAGAACACCTAGAAGTGTTCTAACCCTTCCACCTTGAAACTTCAACTTTACTTTTCCTTGACCAATGATTCTAGCCTTCCTCTCATCCCCCAATAAGACATCACCACCATCATATTTCTCATACTCGCAGAACCACTCTCTATGGGGAGTGAAGTGAAAGGATGCACCTGAGTCAATCAACCATGCCTCATGATCTACATGTGTACTTGAAGAAGCCAAGAACACATCCCCACCTTCATCGGAGGTGGTTTTTTCCTTTACAGAAGGAAAATTATCAAATCCATTTCCTTTGTTAGGAGCTTTAGATTTATAGTCCCTTTTGTAGTGCCCTTCCTTTCTGAATTTCCAGCAAACCACCTTTACAGGTTTTCTTGGAGATTCAGACCTCCCTCTAGATTTAGATCTCCTACTCGATGACTTATTTTTGTTTCTGTTTTGGGGCCATACTCGTATAGATAAGGCATCACCATTCCTGCTCTCCATATTTTCCCATCTCATCTCCTCCGTTAGTAAGGATGAGACTATTTCATCAAATTAAAAGGCAATTGCATTGCTACCTATTGCAATAGCCAGGCTATCCCACGAATCTGGTAGAGACCACAACAAACTGATGCACTTATCTTCATTAGAAATTTTAATATCAATAGATAATAACTGACTTACCACAGTATTAAATGCATTCAGATGTTCTATCACTGAGTCTCCATCTTTCATCCTCAGGTTATATAACTTTTTCCGTAGGAACAATTTATTCACCAAAGACTTAGATTGGTACAAAGTCCCTAACTTGTCCCACGAAGCCTTCATCATAGCTTCCCCTGATACATTCAGCAATACTGAATCTGAGATACACATTCGTATTGTGCTCTTTTCCTTCTGATCAAACTTCTTCCATTCTTCATCGGACACCCTCGTTGGTTTAGTACCTGGATCTACTGCGATCCACTGATCTTTATCCACCAACAGATCCTCCATCTTGAGTTTCCACAACTCAAAACCCTGACCATTAAATTTCTTGATCTCTATCTTTCCACTGTTCGCGATCTTCTTTCACCACCACAATCGATCCTGTAGATCTCCCACTAAACAGGGTCTACCACAGGTCCGAGCGAAACCCTTCAGCAACAAAGGCATCCCCTTGAAGCCAAAACAACTCCGATACCAAATGTAGGTTTTAACCCTGTATAGAAATTACCCGCATACAAATTCTAAGAACAAAAAATAAATAATGTGAGAGCATAACACATAAAACACATATGCACAGAGATTTTCCCCTGGATCCCAAAACCGAGACTACCATCTTGATTTTTCATTATGTTCCTTTCAATGTTACAATACATATTTATATATGTCAAAGCATCTAATACCATGGATTGAAAACCATTGCATCCAAAACAATGTACGAAAACCACACACAAAACCATAGGTAGGTCTGCCCAACCTAATATAAGGTCCAATTTTCTTTTCCCGGGGCAACCCTATAGAGGGGGGTTAATCACCCCCCTCAAACCCCCTGGATAGGGGGGGTTGCCATCCCCCCTCTAACCCCCCAGTTAACTACATTAGCTAGTTGTGGAAAGAATATAACACAACCCAATAATCACACCCTTGCTACCAATAAGGACAACTTACTTGCCTCTATCCGAAACCATAGTCAAGGCGATACCGTATGACCCACTGCTTGGACTCCTACGCTAAATGGTTTGAGGTCTAATTGGGACTTCTTACTAGGGAGATCCCCTGACATACTGGTGGGTCCACCACCATCAACATTTCTGGCGCTAGAAGGAGGGCCAGATGACAAGCTGTGTCCTCTCATCCTGTTTGAACCTTTGCACATCTATCATGGATTTTGTTACACTCATCCCTCCATGATTTCTTTCACATGCCGAACCTCTCCACATCACAAAATAGTTTTTTGATCTCTTGTCCAAATTCATGTATGATGGTGAAGGTGAAGTGGCCTGGCCTGTGTTCTTACATGACTTCCTTGCCATGCTTGACAAGGAAGTTGGATGTTTTGATGAATAGGCTAGCATGCTGCTTGCACATGCACTTCGTGAATCCCCACGACAATGGTGCTGCAGCCTACCGACTGACAATGTGCACTCACTTGAGCATTTATGTGATCTCATTGAATATACTTTCCATCATTTTGATCTAGAACATCTTGACCAAAAAAATGTTACAAAAATGAAAGGCTCCGCATGAATCGCTTATGGATTTTTTCCAACGCTTCTGTGATTTGTAGTTTCAAGCTATGAAAATCCAGATGAAATTTCCTTATCTTTGGGATAGATTTTAGTATTTCCTTAACAAATTATTCCATCCCAAGAAGAAGTTTGAGCCCAAGCCTCTCCCAGCATACTTCAGTGATGGAGCTGCGCAATCACAGATGGACATGGTCACTATCACAATTGACTGTCCGACGTCCCCTCATCAAATAGCTTCACCACTACAGAGTGATGTGGGAGAACATGCACACACATTTGTTCAATTGTCACATCTCCCCAACATCACTTCACTTAATTTTCGCGTAGATTTGGTTGTGAGTCCATCGAGTTGTCACATGCATTTTGTACCACAACCTCCGTCTTCGTACTCAGATGATCCTTCAAATGGTACTGTCTTGTGTTCTTCCATTCTGGACCCTACACCTATTGTGAACGAGGATCAAGCCATTGACAGAGTTGGTGTTGCAAAACCAACATGCACTATCATTTATGAAGAGTATGACTGGGAGCTTGAGCATCCAAACTCGGCGAAGGATGACTCTTTTCTGTCTGAGCTTCCTCCGTTCTTCCTTGACCTCTTTGGTGAACCTGCCATCCATGATTTCACATGTGTATCTCCATTTATGGATGCACCCATTGTTGATCACTTGCAGGACACACCGGATGTCAGTCCATCATCTGACAACGGAGAGGATAAATTATTCACTGAAAGTCCACTTGAATTTTCAACTACCTTTCTAAACACAGAGGGTGAATTTTTTCGCTTCTCATCTACCCCTCTGTTTGATTCATCAGATCATGAGGATGCCGATGAAATCATTGATTTTGCTGATCATAGCTATCATGATCTATTTTCTCTCGTATTTGATCACGATGATGATTCTATCACAGTTGATTTTTCGAAGCCACTAGTTTATGATGATCTATCTATCAACAAGTCAAAACCCTCCATACAGTCGAGGAACTTCAACCCGAGATGATGGTTATGTCAGGCCCTCATTGTCTTGAGGTTTGTTTCACTTATGATCAGGAAATTGTTGAAACACCCAAGGCTCCTAATCACTCATCTGTATGCATTGAAGATCAATCTCACACACAGATCATACTTCCTCCACTCGAACTGCACGATCCCATCAGCTCATGCATTGGAGGAATCTTACATTGCAAACACATGTGCACGATGTAAGTTGTCTTTGTTTCTTTCGTTTGCTTGCATGTCACAGTCAAGAGTATGTATATGCTTAACAAATGCACATAGTGTCGCAAAACACCATGACAAGTCCATGGATTACATATCATGTACTTGCACTCACTTATGTTCTGTGGACACATTGAAACATGGAGTGTGTTTGTCTTCATTGTTATATCTTTCTTGTTTGTTGGTTCACACAATCGGGTTGCTCGCAAACCATGCCTTCACCAACATGGGTCAACCAATGCATCAGTGGCTGCATTGGAAGTATCACTTCACGTGATCAGGCCCATGCACCGTTAGCTTAAGAGTAGGAGTAGTGTTTTATTTTGGTTGTTTTCTTGCATGCTTGTTTTCTTACTTACCTCGCATGTTTGATTATTTGCTTGCTTGTTTGGATACCTACTTTTCTTTCGCATTTACTTATGCTTTCGCTTTGTTTTATGTTTGTTTGCTTGTTTTGCGCTTGTAGGTTAGTTTCGCATGAAACCGTGTGTGACTCTTGAAACAGACTGGGTAAAGTACAAGAGGAATGGTACAACTATCAACATTTGGTTATCTATTGTCCACTCTCTTATGTAGGAACTCGTTATCTTCAGTCTGTGATACATTGATGGAAAATACGTACAGTTCGAAGTGAAACTTAGTGAAAACACAATGCTTGTGCGCTAACTAGTGTCACCTACTCTAATTGGTTTTTTTTGGGTTAACCCTTGGCAGCTCAGTCAAGTAGATAAAGTGAGGGGGAAAACCTTAACAAGCACGTCAGAGGTATACATATAAACTATTTCTCTGAAGGAACAACATTTTCTACTCTCAATAAGTTGGGACCCCTCTTCCGCCTCTGAAATGAATAAGTGCTATGCACAGTTATGAAAAATGAAAAATGTGAAAAGTGAAAATTTTCAAAAATTCAAAATGAATAAGGTGAAAGAAGAGAAAGGCTTCCTGCACAGGGAGGTGATACAAGTAACTCTGTCAGGGTACTGATCAGGCTCACTAGTAGCGGACCGATGCTTGTCTTCCTACTTGACCCCGTCAGGGTACTGTCCAGGCCTGCTGGAAGCAGAGCAACACCAGAGATGAAACTAAGACTCTGACGACTATAATTCTTGTGCACCAATATACCCCTCAATCCCAATCGAAACAACTGTGTTGGATTGTCTTGGAATGTGTGTTGACCAACCAAGAACTTGGGAGATGCTACATCTTACAATCAAGCAAGTGTGGAAACCAAGATGAACTAAGAACTGAACAATACTTCCGGAGGTGTTAGAATTGCTTTTCATGAACAAGGTCCATTCAGAGAGCTGGAGTTCTACCAGTGCGTCACCAAGTGTTGTAGTGGCTACAACCACCCTAAATTTTTTTGCCTTAGCTTCGTTTTGGAGCCTTCATACCAACCATCCTCAATAATATGTCTTGCCTTGTCAAGCACACAAGCTTCAATGGTTTTTTAGTAGATTTCCAGCCTGTGCATGATAGCTTGTTGCATCCCCCTCACAGGTTGTTTCTTCGGATTTGGTCCAGCTGTAGGCTGAGCAACTTCCTTAAGAAATTGTGTAATTCTGGAGGGGAACCAACCTTCCCTCTAGGAATTGCGCAATCATGACTAACAACCTGTTGGGCTCTAGAATTGCACAATTATGCCTATCAACCCTAGAAAAATTGCACAATCTGTCCTAACAGGACTAATCAGCCTAGAAATTGTGCAATTCTGGGCAGCAGTCAGCTGTTTAGCCCAAAAATTGCACAATCCTTCTGGGCATCCAGCCCAGCTCCCTCCTAGAAATGTGTAAATTTTCCCCTTGGTCAAGGAGGATGTTGCATGTGCCATTAGGTTGAACAGTTCCACCCGGGACTGAGAAAACTTGACTTGCATGCATGGGCTACTTTTTCCCAAAATAGCAAAAAGAAACATGCAAAAATCATCCCTAGATTTTAGGGAGCTAGCATTTGCCATGTTCAACTGGGAAGCGCTAAAAGGTTGCGAGCTCCTTCAGCTAGGAATTCAAGCCATTGAGGGATTTTTAGCAGATGGAGGTTACATGCAAAGATCGTTTTAGATTCTTTCCTCCAAGTGTCACTTTTTCCTAGATTTGTGGCATGTGCGTCATGAGCCTCAAACTTATTTATTTGACGCTTCATAGCTCACTTATTCACATCGATCTCGGAGCTATGACATCCCACAACACATCCAAGAGTCTTCAACACATCCAACTCAGCTATTTATGAGTAAGCCCTCTTAGCTTGTCTTTTGCAGAATTTCTGTCACTTTTTGTATTTTAGCTTGTGTGAGTGTTGTTTTCTTGATTTATGTGAACAATTGTTGTTGTTTGCATGCATATTATCTTGTACTAGCATTGTTTTAGTTTTCATTAGCATCTCACTGCTGTCGCATGCATGACATTGTTTTTCACGAATAGTCGCCGATTCGGCGACTCACTTCACAGACATGTATGTTGTTCTATTTTCTAAATATTTCATCCTCTGTTTCCATGCATGATCATTCACTTCTACTTACACTCAGTATCGCCATGCATTCACATTCGTAGTTTCTTTTAGTTTCCTTTCAACGGGTCTGGGCAGCCTTGGCCTGGACTCTGCCTCACCAAGACAACATTACGCAATCCTGAGAGGGAAGGATCTACCTTTTTCTCAGAAAATGTGGATTTATACCCAGTGACTATCCTCCAGTCTTGCAACGTGAAATTCTGAGAGGTAGTGACTTCTGGCCTAGAAAATTGTGCAATGCAGTCACTAGGCCTGCAACCCTTGCCAGTTGGAATTGCGCATTGTGCAATCCCAACAACCATCAAGCTAGTCTGGATTGCACATTGTGCAATGCTAGTAGCCAACCAACCTATCAATAGCCCAGAATGCCTTTTGCATAGTTCTGGCAACTAGTCTCTTGACCTCCCAAAAAAATTGTGCAATCCATTCCAGTCAATCCCTAGGTATGTTGCATGTCATTCCTCAATTTTTATTTCATTTTAGCTGATAGATTTCTTACCATGCATGTTTCTATGTCTCCAAATATAGCAGGTATTCATCTGCCTCTCAGCAGTTTAGGATCAATGGCCTCCAAGAGAGCAAGATCAAAGGCCATTGACAAAAGTGCAACTAGAGTAGCAGTTGAGCAAGTGTCTACAAGTCTATTGATCTATGAAAACACCAAGATGATTATGCACAAGGACATCAAGCTGAAAGTGCAAGAGGTCAATGATGCATTTGCAAGAACATTTGGGGAAGACCTTAAAGACCCCCAAGTCTATGTGAACATTCACAAGTCCAACTTATACTGGATTGCATGCAGGTATCCCGTGCTCCCATGTGTGGATATGATACATTGGATCGTCTCGTGCATTGATCTTGAGACGATGACATTGAGAAGTGTCAGCGGGATAGAGATTGTGACCTTTAGGGCACAAGATTGTGAAAAGATTTACCATATGTCGAAGCCCATGGTCACCATGGAGACACCCTTCAACATACCCAGTAGCAATGCCAACTCCAGGGATATCTTGAAGAACTGGGTAAATGATCCTTCCAAATTTAGGATGACACCCAACTAGGTCTACAAGACGAGGATACTACAGAAGGCGTATCAATACTTGGTCATATTTGCATGTTGCTTGTATGGCCAAGAGAGAACGAAAACCTTCCTCAACGTTCGGTGATCATGTTGGACCAATTGGCAAGAGAAGGCAAAGCATGCAACTGGTCCGACATGTTGACTCACTAGTTGAAGGAATAGGTAACAAGAGCTCGACAACCACCCAAAGGTCAGCAAGTAGAAATCTACATGTCTGCTTACATCTTGGATGCAATCTGTGCCCATCAAAAATTCCCGAGCTTGAAGTGGGCATGGACATCGTCGGAGACCTCTATGAACACTTATTGTAAAATGTTGTCTGAATGCAACTTCATAGGAGTTATCACACAGATGTCCGATCATTTTGTCACCGCAGTGTACAAGATGATATTCGAACAAGATCCACCCTGCATGTCGAAGGCAGCAATGGAGGCACTAATCGACATAGTTTATTGGTACATCTCACTGTCTGGCACCTTTGTACAGATGTACGATGCAGTGAAGCCTTCGCATGTTCTACCGAAGTTTCCCTTGGACAAACTTGTCATGCAAGAAGTATCATATCACATCTCAGTAGGATTGACAGCTAGGCTGCACCAGAAGAAGAAGGCACCTAGGCTCGCTCATCCATTGCGGATCAGGTTATACGAGATACAAAATTTTAAGCACATGGATGTCGAAGTGGTGGAGATGAAGAAATACCCATTCGACGCCTGAAGCTACAATCCTTATGACCCACATTGTCTTGTAAAATATAACTGCACGAGAGTATAGTTCAGTGGATCCATGAGGCATGTCATTGGGTGGAGGAGTACCCATGGAGATATTGTTACAACTTCTCTAGGCCCAATGACCTAGTCGGCATCATTATGGAATGGTTAACAAAGTAGAGTGAAGCAGCATCCCGGGGGGCACCAGTAGCAACAACAGCAGAGGTGAACATACTAGTGCGCGAAAAGGGAAAGAGGAAGATGTAGAAATTTTGAATAATATAACACTTGTTCACAGAGATTATCCTGATTATACACTATTTGCGTTATGCATGCATAATACATAACCTCCTCTACGTTGATCATCAATTTGCAGAATTAAAACATCAATCTCATGCGCACATTGAAACATCAATCACACATATCAACACAATATATCATGGGGAAAGCATACAACTGAAAACTCCTCAACTATCTATATATTATATTGATTGAGAAAATGTAACAATACATAGTACAATACTCCTCACAAGTACTCAGTACTATCCCCACCTGTTACACACAAACTAGCTCAGATCTGAATCAATCACAGGTTCAAATCTCCTTCGCTGCTTGCCTGCCTCCACTAAACAATCCTGCATGAGAATAGATGAGTATGGCTGATCCAAACTTGTATTTCCCTTGTGTTGCACTACACAATCCTCATTGGAAATCTCCATCATTAATTGTGCAAATCTCATGCACAACTATAGTCACAACTGACAACTGTCTTGCCCTTTCACTCACCTCTAACACTTGCCTCCATTGAACTGTCCATGCAGTGAGTTAACTGATGTATTCTTTAGTTGATATATGAGTTAATAATTAGTGAATTAATTAATAATTAATTCACACCACTCATCACTAGTGTATTTGTTAGTTAGACTAAATAAAACTAGTTCAACTAAGTCAATCTGAACACAACTCCATCAACTCCTCATTCAACTCCACCAAAACTCAATCACTTGAGTTCTAACTGAAGTCCTTCATGCAATAGCTCAAGTAACCCAGAAGAAAAGCGTATTTCCTTCTGGAAATTGCATGTGCCACATCTGTAGCTCGAACTGAAGTGCTGCAAGAGGATAAGATAATGTTTATAGTCCAAATATTATTAAGAGCTAATAATATTCGACTCTTCTATATTTAGAATGACAGTCTAAAAATAGACTCCGCCCATATGTCTAAAAATAGAAGTCCATCTATTTTTACCAACATGACTAATCATCCATAAATATCACCCTGCAACTCATAGACCATGATCCATATGTCTAAAAATAGACATAGTCTAAAAATAGACTTTGCGCCAAAAATAGCCTGTGGGCAAACTTAGTGAAGGCGACTTCTTTTCACTAAGCTCCATCATCTTGTTGCATTTTCAACAGAACATTGTCGACAACATGGAGGAGGAACAAAGCTACAGTTCCGAGCAGACCCACTTGTGCAGAAAGCAGCTTTAGCAATAGAGGCGAAGAGGGAACAACGCGATAAGAGGAACACGTAAAGGTAGAGAGAAAAATGGAGAATGGATGAAAGAGAGGAGTTGCATGAGTTGAAGGATAAACTCCAGAAGGAACATGAGCTACATAGATAGGAGAAGGAAGCGCAAAAAGAACATGTACAATAGGGGTGCAACATATATAGATAGATGAAAATGCGCCCGTACAGGTAGTCAACTCATCTGAACATTTGGCAGTACGCAGATAGGGTGAACAACTACAGGAGTAGGACTTTGCTCGTGAAATTGAACAAGCACTTGAGCAGATGGATACAGACATGGAGCAACAAGAGTTAGAGAAAGACACCGACCTCATGCCTCACCACCAGCAGGTCTATCCACCAACTTCACTGTATCCAAAAGTGGTGCAAGTCCTGAGCAGCCAAGGAGAAATTGAGATCCTTGGAGACAATACGGAGGGAGAAATGCACAACATCTCATTCCATGAGTCCCAACATAGAGTTGTGCAATCTCGCAGAGTGTTGACTTCGAAAGCTCACACATCTTCTGTGCAGTTTGAGGAATGAGTGATCATGTCTGACGTGTGCAAACATCCAACAACATTGGCTGATGCTACCAGAGCATATGCCAAAGCCAATAGCTCGAGTGTTCGCTTCCTGATAGCTAAGAATGAGCAAATGGCTAAGGAATTATAGACGGCCAAGCAGGGAGGAGAATTGGTTATAACACCATTCGAGTAGAGTTGAAGAAGGCAATACTGGATGAAGTATTGTCCCTTGACACATTCATGCGGGCATTGTATTCGAAGTTTGGTATCGTGCATAAGGTAGTTGTCCATCTCAATGGTTGGCAGTAGTGATGTGATAGGAGAGCACGTATCTTGTCGAATGTGCATGCTGCTGTTGATTACATGAAAACATGGACAATGCGATACAAGGGAGATCCACTACACTTGTCTAAGATGATGAAGCCCAAAGTGGTCAAGCTGAAGGCACAAATACAGAGTCAAATCCAGAACTATTAAGATCTCCCGCAACTCATTACTAGTCTATAGGCTTCCCATGCATGGGTATTCAGGAGTATGGATGTTGTTTTGCGCACACATGCGATCCCATCTATTGGGAAACTCACCCAGGCGAATACAAAGGCACAGGTTTGACTAGAGCTTGACTCGTACTTTGACGAGTTGATGTGCACATCCACCTGCCCAAACTTGGTGATTAGTGTAGACACCATGCACAAGTATGTTGCTGGTTCGGCTGCACTGAAGACAATGATGCACATGTTATCAGACGAGTTGGACGGAGGAGCTTGAGCAATGTACTCAAATGCTATGGAGGCAAGAGTTTGTTTCTAGGAAGATGTCACCTTAGAGTACACAGACACCATTGTAGACTACTAAGCTTGGCATCAATTCACTACTGTCGACCACCATGAGGGTGTCAAAGAGCTAGTCTTCTCATAGTTGTTCGAGTCATAGTGATGTCTCACATGGCTTGCTCAAACCTATTTTGTCTCACACGGGTACATTTGCAGATTGTTGTATGCCTTATCAAGTGTAAGTTCAAGTGTCGATAGATGGATGTAAAAGTCATAGAGTAGATGAAGAGTCATGAGGGTATATGAACTGTCACAAAGGGTAATGTCAAGGGTCACCCAACCCTTTTCTATATATAGTCCCTCATAACTCATTGTAAAGGCTTTTGGTCAGCCAAGATTCTAATAGGACTATCTTAGAGAGAGCTTGGACAGTATTGTAACAAGCTTTGGCTTCTCCACTGTGCAAAGCTAGTGTATCTATTTGGAGGACCAGTTAGTTGTGACTGTAACATTTCGCTGTCAGAACTAGTGGTTGGACATGGATGTATTGTATGACTGGAACTTACACTTCTTAATAATAATGGAGCCAACACATTTGATGCATATGTCGTATTGTATTGTATTCCAAATATCTTGTTTACTCTAAATGATATATGTATTTGTTTGCTTACACATGAATGTATGGACTATTCTGTATAAGTATGTATGAATCTGACTGGAATGTTCTGATTGGTTTAACCATCACTTTGGATTGTTAGCTAACTTGCTTTCCAATTTGTGATGCATCATTTCTAATGTGTTCCCTTCCAAGTCATGTGCTATCACATATTTCCAAGGGGTGCACTCACCCCACTTTCCATGTGTTAGAACCATTCATGCACCTTCCTTGACTTGACGCAATTGTCACACCGTTGCTACCAATAGGGACATCTTACTTGCCTTTGTACGAAATTGCAGTCAAGGCGATATCGTATGACCCACTGCTGGGAATCCTACGCCAAATGGTCTGAGGTCTAATTGGGACTTCTTACAGGGGAGATCCCATGACATGTTGGCAGGTCCATCGCCATCAACACTTTCATTGTTTTTTTTTGGTTGGTTCTCATGTTTCCTTAGCTTGGATTGAGTTATTAGTTCCTGGAAGCCCTCGTTGGAATAACACTATGGAATCCCTATAATAGCTTGGGTTGAGTTACTAGTCCTGGAAGCCGTGGCTGGTCAAACAATCTAGAAGACCTTCATGGGTTAAGTTACTAGTCTTGGAAGCCTTGGTGGAAAAAATCTCTCAAAGCCTGACGACAATTGTGAGTTGAGTTACTAGTCCTGGAACCCATGGTTGGAACAAATGCTCTGGAAGCCCTGGAAGGCTTGGATGGAGACCAATCTGATGATGATTTTGTGATGTCCGACCGTGAGGTGGAACCATTGTTTGATGGGTTGAGGTGGATGGCCTTTGGAAGCCCTGGATGATTTTTGATTGATGTGTTCTACGAGATCGCACATTCATGATTGGAATGTGGCACGTGGGTGAATATATGAAGAAATATTTGGCTTAGCCATTCTACAGTTGGGTGGAATGTGGAAGTCCCATCCTAGGTTTGGAATTTGTAACATTAATGAAAGGTTATTTCTCCTTGTATTTCTATGAGAATTATACTAGATTATATAAGGTTTATATGGCAGTGAGTTCATTTGTATTTCTATCCTTATTGTGTTAGTTATGTATATGTTTTATGACAACAACTATGTATGGCTCTCATCATGTTTCTACTTGTATATGAATGAACAATGTATCTATGACCTAATGGATGGAATAGCAGTTAATGTGTTGAGGCATCAATTATTCATGGTGAATCTTAGATAAGTATGAGACCCCCTATGCTTAGATATATTATTTACACCTATAGTTACATATTTGTGATATGTTTGATGAAATTCATGTCATGGCTAGTAGGGGTATAGTTAAGGTCTTAAACAAGTATTTTCTTTAGTACTATCATTTACATGTTATTTTACTGTTCTAAAGAGATGGCTCAATTATGGGCAGTGACCGGGGCTTTGGGCCTGAAAAACTGGCTCAAATTCCAAGGGCGCTGGAACATAACTGGAAAAATGAGTCTCTGGACACTGGTAGGAAAGCCTATGAGATCGACTATGGGTTTCTGGATGCTATCATGCCTATATCATGAGAGAAACTGAGGATTAAGATGGTCAAAACTTTAGTAGGACCCAAGGGAAGCTATCTGAAGTGTTGGATTGGTTCTTGAGTGTCTTGAAGCTAATGTTGAATGTATGTGTGTTAGGTTTCCATCGATTCCACTTCCTTAAGGTCACATAGGAGGTCGAATCCAATCATATTAGCCTCTCGTTACATGTTTACCCTAGTTTGTTGGTTACTTGGGTAGATGTGGGAGGAGGGTGTTACAGAGTAGTATCAGAGCATGGTTCACCCCTCAGACTGGATGGGTGGTGTGTGTTGGTCATGCACGCATGTCATTTGCATGTGTATCCCTTATACTTGCATTCCATGTGCTTGTTGCATTTTCATGATGTCGATCAGGGTTCCAGTGTTCTCGTCATGTGAAACTTGAGGTTATCATGAGGAACTTGATGTTGGTTTTGGTGGAATGCATCATCATGAGTATATGACTGGTTACATATTGTTATATGACGCTTACATGTTGTTATATTTCACTTGATTAAATCCTTGTATGGTAGGTTTTATTTTTTTATGTTTGATTACGTGTATTAGCCTTGTAGGTTGGTTACAAGAATTGATCACATAAGCTCGACTACATGCATTCATGTGTATGTGTAGTTGATTATGCATTGCTTATGCATGCTGATGGTTGAATGGGGCAATGTGTACAATGGAGTAATGGTTGTTGTCATGCATGAGGTCATGGTTTGTGTAGTTGATATGGTCATGCATTGATGAGTGGAATCTAGCTAGAATGATGTGTATTTGGTTTGGTACTCATGTGTTATGTCTATATGCAATTGTCATGCATGAATGGTCTTGGTTATAGTTATGCATGAATAGTAGGTCTAACATGCCTTGGGAAGTCATGGTATGTAATATAGGTCATCAAGGTGATATTGGTATATTATGATGCTAATGTGTTGGATGATATAGAGTAGGAGATGTAGATCATCATAATGAGGTTGCAACATTAGAATTTGGGGTAAGAGAAGATCATCATAAAGGTATTGTATGTTTGGCATGCAGGTATGTATGTCAAGGATTGTTATAAGTATTAGGTTTATGTACATGTCCTTTGATGTTATGTTTACATTCATGATGGATTTTAGTTGATTAGTGTAGTCATATGCAGAGATATATAGTTTATTGTTGTTATATACTATTAACTTGATGATTAGGGTTATTTCATTGAGATCTTCAAGTTGTAATTTGGATTGGTCATATGCGTGATGGTTATTTTTATTGTGTTGAATATGTTGATGTTCTATGTATTGTGTTAACCTGGATCCTATTCGAATATTAGCCTATACACTGGGGTGAAAAAATGGTTGGACAACCATATGATCTGAAGCTGCA
Organism: Pinus taeda; assembly: GCA_000404065.3. Classification (NCBI taxonomy): domain Eukaryota; kingdom Viridiplantae; phylum Streptophyta; class Pinopsida; order Pinales; family Pinaceae; genus Pinus; species Pinus taeda. The sequence continues at coordinate 22,816 of APFE030826964.1, read as the reverse complement.
TTTAGACAACAACTTGAAATACGTGTTCATAACAGTCTTTGCTGGTGACCATGCCAACTCCAAGCCTAGGAACTCATGTCAGGCACAAAATGCATCTAGGATGTAGGCAGACATGTAAATCTCTGCATCCATACCCTTGGGTGACTGTCGAGCCCTTGTGACTTGTTCCTTCAGCTGATGAGCTAGTATGCCATACCAGTTGCATGGTCTTCCTTCTCTAGCCAGTTGGTCCAATGCGATCACCCAACTCTGAGGAAAGGTTTCAGGGCTTGCTTAGCCACTCAGTCGACATGCGAATATGACTAAGTATTGGTACGCCTTCCTTAATATCTTTTTCTTGTAGATATGGTTGGGTGTCATCCTAAAACGAGTTGGCTCCTGTACCCAATCCTTCAAAATTTCTCTGGAGTTACCTCTGCTACTGGTAAAGTTGAATGGAGGACTCATGATAGTCACGGGCTTTGACATTTGATACATCTCATCATAATCTCGTGCCCAAAAGGTTGCAAGCTTTGTCCCACTGACACTGCTCAAGGTCATCGTCTCAGGGTTAGTGTGAGAGACGATCTAGTGAATCTTGTCCTCACATGGGAATGCGGGGTATCTACATGCCTTCCCAGTGACCATGTCAACTACAAGCCAGAATTGTGAATGTTTCATTAACCTATTTCCCCTTTAGTTCGATGTCCTTGTCTAGACACAACTTCGTATCATCATAGATCGACATACTAGAGGACACCTGCTCAACTGCTCCTCCAACTGCAACTCCATCAGTGTCCTATGATCCTGTTCTCTGGGAAGCCATTGAGATAGATGAACACCTGAAAGATATAGAAACAAGAAGCATGCATGGCAAAGAATATGTCAGTGGAAACAAAGCAAATCAGGGGAAGGACACAACACATACCTAGAAAACTGATGAGCAAGATTGCATAAATTTTACTGGGAGGCTAGGTGATTGGTTGCCAAAACTACACAAAAGGTAGTCTGGGCTATCTGGGAAGTAGGACTGGCTGCTGGATCTATGAAATGCACAATCCAGTCAGGAAGTTGGTTGTTGGGATTGTGCAATGCGCAATTCCATCTGGGAAGGACTACTAGCCTAGGGACAAATTTAGGCAATTTCTTGGGCCAAGCAACCACTGTCCTCCAGAAATGTGCAAAACAGTCCTGGAGCCCATTGCTGGGCAGGTATGCACATTTATGGAGAGGAAGGTGAGCCTTCCTTCTGAAGATTGCGCAATGTAGCCTTGGTGAAGGCAGAGTCCAGGCCAAAGTTGGCTCAACTCGCCATCGAGGAACTGAAAGAAAATAAGACAGTGAATGCATGGAGACATTAAGTGATAGCATAAGTGATTGACAGTGCATGCAAAACATGAATGAAAGATTCAGGACACAAATCAACATGCATGTGGGTGAGGCAGTTCGTCGGTTGGGGAAACGTCCGTGTAAAATAGTTTCATGCATGTGACAGCAATGAGATAGCAACGGAAATTGAAACAGAACTAGGAAAATCTAGTATACATGTAAACAATAGCAACCATTCAAATAAATCAACCAAACAGTAGTCACAAGAGCGAATACACAAAAAGCGATAGAAATGATGAAAAAGACAAGTTGAGGTCACTTACATGTGAATAGCTAATCCAGATGTATCAAAGAGTCCTGGATGTGCTGTGTGATGTTAGAGATCTAAGATCGATGTGAATGAATGAGCTCTGATGCGTCGAATAAATAAGTTTGGTCTCATGACGCGCATGCCACAAATCTAGGAAAAAGTGATACTTGGATGGAGACTTCTAAAACAACTTTGCATGTAACCCCAGCTGCTAAAAATAGCTTCCTGAATCATAGGATTCCTTTTGCATGTTGTCTCTTGCTATTCCAGGAAGAGAAATTCATGCATGCATGCAAGTCAAGTTTCCTCCGTCCTGGATGGAACTGGTCAACCACACTGTGTGTGCATGCAGTTGCTCAATTGATTGGGAAAAATGTGCATTGCTGGCTAGGAGCTGGGTTGACTACCCAGGAGGATTACACAATTTCTGGGTAGAGCATCTGACTTTCCCTAGATTTGCGAAAATCATGGGCTAAGCAGCCCTACTGGGGAAATTTGCACAAATCCTGCTAAGATTGCGCAATCCTGGAGCCTAGCAGGTTTCCACAGAAGATTACGCAATTTCTGGAGGGAAGGCTATCTTCCCTCCATAAATGTGCAATTTTCAAGGGGAAGCTACTCAACATATAGTTGGACCAAGTCTGGGTGAACAAATTGTGAGGGGAATGGATCGACTGTGATCAACAGGCTGCCTTTGTGTGAGGAAAACACTGAAGCTTGAGTACTTGACGAAGCAAGAAAAAGCGCTGTGAAATTTTGGTAGGGTGGTTCCAAAATAGTCTAAGGAAAAATTTTGGAGGGTGGTTGTAGCCGTTACAACACTTGGCAACACACTGGTAGAACTCCAGCTCTTTGAATGGACCTTGTTCGTGAAAAGCAAGTCTAACACCTCCAGAAGGATTGTTCAGCTCTCAGCTCATCTTGGCTTCACACTAGCTTGATTGTAAGATGCAACATCTACCAAACTCTTTGTCGATTGACACACATTCCAAGCCAAGGCAACATAGTTGTTTCAATTGGGTTTGAGGGGTATATAAGTGCACAAGTAGTATAGTCGTCAAAGTCTTAGATTCATCTCTAGTGTTGCTCCACTACCAGCGGGCATGGACAATACCCACAGTGGAGTCACATAGGAATACAAGCATGGCTTCTTTACCAGCGAGCCTGGTCAGTACCCTGACAGAGCTACTTGCATCACCTCCCTACACAAGAATCCTTTCTCTTCTTTCGCCTTATTCATTTTTCATTTTTCATCAATTTTTTTTTAAACTGTGCATAGCACTTATTCATTTCAGAAATGGAAGAGGGATCTCGAATTATTGAGATCATAAGAGGTTGTCCTAGCAGAGAAGTATTTTATTGTATCTTTGATGTTCCTATTAAGGTTTTCCGCCTCACCTTACTCTACTTAACTGAGATGACAAGGGTTAACCCAAAAACAATCGACTAGAGAAAGTGACACTAGTTAGAGTGCAAGCGTTGTTTTATCAACAAGGTTCACTTTGAACAATATGCATTTTCCTTCGACGTATCATGGACTAAGAGTAACAAGCTCATCATACAGAACAATATGACAGATAACCAAGTAGTGATATCTGTACAAGCCTTCTTGTACTTTACCCAGCTTACTTCAAGAGTCACACATGGTTTCATGCAAAACTAACTTATAAACAAAACATGTGACTCACAAACAACAAAGCAAAGTGAAAGCAGAAGTGAAAGTGAAAGCAAAGAAAATAAGAAAACAAGCAAGCAAACAAACCAGCAATCAAAGCATGTAAGCAGACAATCATGCAAGCAAACAACTGAAAGAAAACACTACTCCTACTCCTACACTAACGGTGCATTGGCCTGATCATGTGAAGTGATACTTCCAATGTAGCCATTGGCGTATTGGTAGACCCATGTTGGTGAAGTCTTGGTCTGCGAGCAACCCAGTTGTGCGAACCAGCAAGCAAGAAAGATATAACAATGAAGACAACCACATTTCATGTTTCAAAGTGCCCATGGGACATAAGTGAGTGCATGTGCATGACGGGAAGTTCGTGGACTTACCATGGTGCTGTGTGACACTATGTGAAACTTTGAGGCATAAGCACACTCTTGACTATGACATGCAAGCAAAAGAAAGAAACAAAGATAACTTGCATGGCAAATGAGTGCTTACAATGTAAGACTCCTCCAATGCATGAACAATGGGATCACGCAGTTCGAGTGGAGGAAGTGTGATCTATGAGTGAGATGGATCTTCAATGCATACAAATGAGTGATGAGGAGCCTTGGGTGATGAATAGTTTCATGATCAAAAGTGAGACTAACCTAAAGAGAGCGAGGGCCTGGCATAACCATCAGCTCGAGCTGAAGTGCCTCGACAGTCTTGGGTGTTTCAACTTCATCATTAGATAGATAATCATAGATGGGTGGCTTTGAAAGATTAACTGAGATAGAATCATGATTGTGGTAAAAAAATGGAAGTAAATGGATCACAACCACCATGATTAGAAAAATCAATGAATTCTTCAGCATCCTCATGATCAGATAAATCAAACAGATGGGTAGATGAAAAGCAAACAAACTCATCCTCTGTATCTCTGGAAAAGGTAGATGAAGGATCAAGTGGATCTTCAATGAGTAGCTTATCTCCTTCGTTGTCAAATGATGGACCAACATCTGGTGAGTCCTGCGGGTGATCGACAATGGATGCATCCATAGATGAAGACACACATGAAAAATCATGGATTACAGGTTCACCAAAGAGGTTAGGAAAGAACGGAGGGGGCTCGGATAGAAGGGAGTCATCCTTCACCGAGTGTTGATGTTCAAGCTCCCACTCATACTCTTCATGAATAATAGCGCATGTTGGTTGTGCAACACCAACTCCGTCAATGGGTTGTTCTTTGTTCACAACAAGTGAAGAGTCCAGGATGGACGAACATAAGACATCATCATTTGGAGGAACACCTGAGTGTGAAGATGGAGGTTGTAGACAAGAATGCATATGAGAACTCAAAGGACTCACAACCAAATCTGTGCGAAAATTGAGTGAAGTGGTGTTGGGAGAGTGTGAAAGATGAACAGGGGTGTGAGCATGATCTTCAAAATCACTTGGCAATGGTGGAGTTGTTGAATGAGAGGGAAGCGGATGGTTAGTTGAGATGGTATTCACATCCACATGAGATTCCATAGCTCCATCAATGAATAATGTTGAGCGAGGTTTGATTTCAATATTTCTCTTGGGATGGGCATATTTGTTAAGGCAATACTCGAACCGGTCCCAAAGATGAGCAAACTTCATCTGGCTCCTCAGAGATTGAAACTACAAGTCATGGAAGTGCTGCCGAAAATCAATAACTGATTCATGTGGAGCCCTCCGTTGCTATAATAGTTTCCGGTCAAGATGGTCTAGATCAAAATGATAGAACGTGTCTTCAATGAGATCACAAAAGTGCTAAAATGAGTGCACGATGTCAGCTAGTAGGCTGAGAACCCAACAAAATGGAGATTCACAAAGTGTGTATGCAAGCAACAAATGATCTATTTGTCATAAAACTCATCTTCCTCACGCATCATGGAAAGAAAGTTATGTAAGTGCTCAATCCAGGTCACTTTGCCTTCACCATCATACGTGTGAGTGGACAAGAGATTGAAAAGCTTCCCCATGATGGAGACATCTTCACGATTAGAAAAACACCGCGGGGTAAGAAGAGTGCAAGACTCCATGAAAGATGTGTAGAGGTTCAAAACTAGATGAGAGGACATAACTTGTCATAAGGTCATCCTTTTAGTTCCAGAAATGTTCATGGTGATGGACTCACCAACATGTCAAGGGGATCTCCCCATAAGAAGTCGCAATTAGACCTCAGACTGTTTAGTGTAGGAATCCCAGTAGTGGGTTGTAAGGTAATGCCTTGACCGTGATGGCACACAAAGGTAAGTAAGATAACTCTGTCAATAGCAAGGGTGTGACCATTGTAGTGAGTCAGGGAAGATGCATGAAAGGTTCTAACACAAAGGGGGTGAGATGAGTGCACCCCTTGACAACCTGTATCAGTAATCAATTGGGAAGGGAACACATGAGCGAAGATGCATCACAAGCCGGAAAAAAGAACAGTCGACAATCCAAAGTGATGGCTAAACCAACTACAATTTTCAACAAGACTCTTATAATTTCATATGAATTAGTTCCTACACAAATATGTAAGTTAAACAACATATATCATTAAGGCAAACAGAACAGTCCAACTACAATAACAACATATGCATGAAAATGTGCTGGCTCTTATTATATAAAGAAGTGTAAGTTCCAATCATACAATACATCCATGTAAACCTGCTAGCCCCATCAGTGAAACGTTACATCCACATGCGCCTACTCCTCCAAAGAGATGTACTAGCTTCATGCAGTGGAGAAGCCGAGGCACGTTACAATACTGTCCAAGATTTCTTCAAGGTAGTCTTATTAGAAGCTTGGCTAACCAAAAGCATATACAATGAGCTATGAGGGACTATTTATAACAAAGGGTGGGGTGACCCTCAACATTCCCCTTTGTGACCATTCAGCTACCCTCATGACTCTTCACCTACTCTATGGCTGTTACATCCACTATTGAGACTTGAATTACACTTGACATGACTCAAAATTACAATGCACATGTACCCATGTGAACAATGGCTTGAACAAGCCAAACTAAACATCATTCTGACTTAGACAACTATAGAAGTTCAACTGCTTGACATCCTCATGCTGATCAGCAATAACATATTGATGCCAAGATTGGTAGTCCTTGATAGTGTCCATGTGTTCCACTGTGTAGGTTTTAACCCCATACAGAAATTACCTGCATACAAATTCTAAATCACAGGAAAAATAAAAATGCGAGAGCATAACACATAAAACACATATACACAAAGATTTCCCACTGGATCTCAAAACCGAGACTACCAAATTGATTTTTCATTATGTTCCTTTCAATGTTACAATACATATTTATACATGCCGAAGCATC
>APFE030826964.1:0-11272 GCA_000404065.3 Pinus taeda | reverse complement strand
GCATCCAATAGCATGGACCGAAAAACCATCAAGTCCAATACCATGGACCAAAAAACCATCGATCCAATACCATGGACCAAAAAACCAACACGTCCAAAAAACATGTGCGAAAATCATGCACAAAACCATAGGTGGGTCCGCCCAACCTAAACCTAACATAGGTTCCAAAACCAAAATTTTCCAGGGCGCTGCCCCGGACCCCATAAAGTGGGGTTACGGGTACCCCTCAAACCCCCTATTAACTATGTGGAAAGAATATAACACAACCCAACACACTGTGACATTTGTTTGAAACCTGAACTTACCTCCATAGCACCCGGGTACACTACTTGGGCTCCTCTATCCAACTTGTCTGAGAGCATGTGCATCATTGTCTTCAATGTGGCCGGACTAGTAACATACTTGCACATGATGTCTGCACTGATAGGCAAATATGGGCTGGTGGCGGTGCACATCAACTCATCGATGTACAAGTCAAGCTCCTGTCGGACTTGATTCTTCTTCTTCACCTAGGTGAGAGTCGCAAGTGATGGGATCACAAGAGTGTGCACTATAACATTCATGCTCTTGAATACTCATGCATGGGAAGCTTGTATGCTAGTGATGAGCTATAGTAGATCCTCATAGTTCTGGATTTGACCCCAGATACATGCTTGGAGCTCAACCACATTGGCCCTCGTCATCTTTGGCAAGTGAAGTGGGGCTTCCTTGTACTTCATCGTCCATGCTTGCATGTTATCAACAACAACATGTATGTTCTTCAATATGCATGCTCTTCTCACACATCACTGCTGCCATCCATGGAGATGGATGACTTCTTGGTGCATGGTACCAAACTTGGAGTACAATGCTTGCATAACTATGTTGAGGGACAATACTTCATCTAGTATTTCCTTCTTCAGTTTAGCTTGGGCGGACATTGTCACCAAGTCTCCTCATTGATTGGCCACCTGTAGTTCCTTCACCATTCGCTCATTCTCATCTATGAGGAAACAAACACTTGAGCTAGTGGCTTCGGCATACACTCTAGTTGCATTGGCCAAAGAGGCTGGATGCTTGTGCACATTAGTCATGGTCACTTGTTCTTCAACTTGTGCAGGAGATGTTTGGTCCTCTAGAGTTAGTACTCTGTGAGACTGCAAAACTCGATGATGAGATTCATCAGAGGAGATGTTGTGCACCTCTACTTCTGGATGACCACCAAGGATCTCAGTGCCTCCTTGGTCATTCGAGACTTTATCATCATCTGAATGCATTAAAGTGGGTGAGTCGACCTCTTTGTGGTGAGGCATGAGGTCAGTGTCCTATTCCAACTCCTGCTGCTCTATGTATGCATCCAAATGTTCAAGCGCCTTTTCTATCTCATGAGAAAAGTATTGCCCCTGCTATGGTTCACCCTGTTCGCCTAATACTAGCTATTCAGATGAATCAACTACTTGTATGGGAGCTGCTTCGTCTATATGCACATGATGCACCCCCTACTGTATCTGCTACTACTATGTTTCCTTCTCCTATTGGCACAACTCTTGTTCTTTCTGGAGTTTCTCCCTCAGTTCATGCAACTCCTTCTTTGCTTCTTCCATTCTCTTATTATCCCTTTGCCTTCGTCCGAATTTCTTGTCGCTCTGTTGCCTCTTTTCCTGAATAGCCACTGCATTTTCTACAAGTGGATCTTCTTTAAACTTGTAGTTTTTCTCCTCCTCCATGCGGTTGACAATCTTCCTCTTCCCTTTGTTGCACACAAGTACGCTTGGCTCTAGTGCCTTTGCTGCTACTGCTAGTGTTCTCCATGATTCTGCTTCATGCTGCTTTGCTAACCACTCTACCACAAAGCTAACTTGTTCATTGGGCCCAGAGGAATTGTAGCAATACCTCCATGAGTCTTCCTCAGCCCAATGAAATGCCCCATGGATCCAGTTGAACTGAACTCTCAGGCAGTGATCGTTCACAATGCAATGTGGGTCATACGTGTTGAAGCTTCGGAGGTTAAACAGGTACTTCTTCATCTGTTTTTCTTCAACATCCACTTTCTTGATACTCCGGATCTCATATAACCCAATCCACAATGGAAGAGTGGGCCAAGGTGCCTTCTTCTTCCGCTACAGTCTAGCTGTCAATCCTACCAATATGTGATATGCTACTTCCTGCATGACCAATACGTCTAAGGAAATTTTTGGCAGAACATGCAGAGGCTTCTCCGCACTAAACATTCAAATGAAAGTGACAGATGATGAGGGATACTAATCTACAATGTCTAACAACGCCTCCATTGCTTCCTTTGACATGTAGGGTGGATCCTATTTGAATATTAACCTGTACATTGGGGTGACAAAATGGTCAGACAACCATATGATCACTCCTCTAAAGTTGCATTCGGACAACAACTTGAAATACGTGTTCACAATAGTCTTTGTCAGTGACCATGCCTACTCCAAGCCTAAGAACTCATGTCCGGCACAGACTGCACATAGGATGTAGGAGGACATGTAAATCTTTGCATGCATACCCTTAGGTGACTGTCAAGCCTTCGTAACTTATTCCTTCAGCTAATGAGCCAGAATGCTGACAAGTTGCATGGTCTTCCTTCTCTAGCCAGTTGGTCCAATGCGATCACCCAACTCTGAGGAAAGGTTTCAGTGCTCGCTTGGCCACTCAGTCAAAATGTCAATATGACCAAGTATTGGTAAACCTTTCTCATATCTTTGTCTTGTAGATTTGGGTGGGTATTATCCTGAAACGAGTTGGCTCCTTTACCCAATCCTTCAAAATGTCTCTAGAGTTACCTCTACTGTTGGGAAATTTGAATGGAGGATTCATGACAGTCATGGGCTCTGAAATATTATACATCTCATTATAATCTCATGCCCAGAAGGTTGCAAACTTCGTCCCACTCACACTACTCAAGGCCATTATCTCAAGGTCAATGTGAGAGATGATCCAGTGAATCATGTCTAAACATGGGAACACAGGGTATCTGCATGCAATTCAATACAAGATGGACTTGTTAATGTTCATGTACACCTAACGATCCTGGAGGTATTCCCCAAAAGTGCCTGTGAATGTTTCATTAACCTCTTGCCACTTCAGTTTGATGTTCTTATCTAGATACAACTTCATATCTTCATATATTGGCATACTAGAGGGCACCTGCTCAACTGATGCTCCAACTACAACTCCATCAATGTCCTGTGATCCTATTCTCTTGGAAGCCATTAAGACAGATGAACACCTGAAAGATCTGGAAACAAGTAGCATGCATTGAAAGAAATATGTCAGTGGAAACAAAGCAAATTTGGGAAGGACACAATACATATCTAAGAAACTGATGAGCAAGATTGCATAAACTTTACTGAGAGGCTAGGTGATTGGCTGCCAAAACTGCGCAAAAGGAAGTCTGGGCTGTCTGGGAGGGAGGAATGGTTGTTGGATCTATGAAATTCACAATCCTATCAAGTATCTAGTTGCTGGAATTTCTCAATGTGCAATCCAGTCAGGTAGCTAGTTGCTGGGATTGCTTAATGCACAATTCTAGCTAGGAAGGACTGCTGGCCTAGGGAAAAATTTGCGCAATTTATTAGGCAAAGCAGCCACTATCCTCCAAAAATATGCAAAATAGTCCTAGAGGCTAGTGCTGGGTAGGAATGTGCATTTCTGGAGAGGAAGGTGAGCCTTCCTTCTACAGATTGCACAATGCAGCCTTGGTGAAGGCAGAGCCTGGGCCAGGGTTGGCCCGACTCACCGATGGGAAACTGAAAGCAAATAAGACACTGAATTCATGGTGACACTAAGTGATAGCAAAAGTAATTGATAGTGCATGAAAAACATGAATGAAATATTCATCACACAGATCAACATGCATGTGGGTAAGGAAGTTTGTCGATTGGACGAACGTCCATGAAAAATAGTTTCATGCATGCGACAACAATGAGATAACAAAAAAAAACTGAAACGGAGCTAGGACAATCTAGTATACATGTAAACGACAACAAGTGTTAAAATAAATCAAGAAAACAACACTCACATAAGCGAATACACAAAAAGCGACATTAATGCTGAAAAATACAAGTTGAGGCCACTTACCCGTGAATAGCTGAGCCAGATGTGTCGAAGATTCCTGGATGTGCTGTGAGATGTCAGAGCTCCAAGATCAATGTGAATGAATGAACTCTGATGCGTCAAAATAAATAATTTTGGTCTCATGACACTCATGTCGCATATCTAGGAAAAAACGACACTTGGAGGGAGACTTCTAAAAGAACTTTGCATGTAGCCTCCAACTGCTAAAAATAGCTCCCTGAATCATGGGATGCCTTTTGCATGTTGCCTCTTATTATTCTGGGAAGAGCAATTCATGCATGCATGCAAGTCAAGTTTCCTTGGTCCTGGATGGAATGGTCAACTAGACTGTTCATGCATGTAGTTGCTCAACTCCTTGGGAAAAATGCACATTCCTAGTTGGGAGCTAGGCTGACTGCCCAAGAGGATTGTGCAATTTATAGGCAGAGTAGCTGACTTCTGCCCAAATTTGTGCAAATCCTAGGCTGAGTAGCCTTGCTAGGGAAATTTGCACAAATACTACTGGGAGTGTTGGATGGCAAGATTACGTAATCCTGGAGCCCAATAGGCTACCAGAGAGGATTGCAGAATTTCTGGAGGGAAGGATGGCTGCCCTCTAGAAATGCACAATTTTCAAGGGGAAGCTTCTCAGCTTACTGGACCAAGTCCAAGTGAATAGTTTGTGAGGAAAATGGATCGACTGTGATCGACAAGTTGCCTTTGTGCGAGGAAAACACTGAAGCTTGAGTACTTGATGAAGCAAGACAAAGTGTTGTGAAAGGTTGGTAGGGAGGTTCCAAAAAAGGCTAAGGAAAAAATTTGGAGGGTGGTTGTAGCCGCTACAACACTATGTCACTGTCTGACAGATCATAAAAAATCATTCTTGTGGCAGAATGATCGCCTATGCAGGCCAATGGCATGGATAAGTTCCTCGCTATGAGGAATCAAGTGGGAAGAGTAGTCATGACAACTATACGAGGTGAGTATCATATGAAAATGAATTTATATTGTATCCTTGTATTACGCCTATGCTTATGTTATGGACAGGTTGTACTGAGGGATGCATCAACAAAATGAAAGCAGTGTGGTCTGCGACATGCTAGGATAAGCATGGATAAGACACTGGAAGCAAGGTTTCTTGGTAAGGACAATGTAGCTTTGGATGTGTGGTACTACTGTTGTATATGTTGTACATGTTGCATCTATGATGTGCACAAATGCGGTGTTGTGTATATATAGTGTGTGTAATGTTGTTTATGCAGTGTTATGTACATGATGGTATAGATAGTGTTGTCCGAATATTGCATATGGTGTTGTGCGCATGATTGGATATGCAGTGTTGTGTACATATGATGCTATGTACATGTTGGATATGTAGTGCTATTTACAAGTGGTGTTGCGTGCATGTTGTACATGTGGCGCTATGTACATATGTTGTTGTGTGCATGATTTTACAAGTGGTGTTGCATACGTGTTGTATAAGTGGTGTTGTGTACATGTTGTATAAGTGGTGTTGTGTACGTGTTATACAAGTGGTGTCATGTGCACGTGGTGCTGTGTACATGTCGTGCATGTGGTGCTGTGTACATGTGGTGTCACGTACCTATCGTGTGCATGGTACTGTGTACATGTGGTATTGTGTACACGTTTTACAGTGGTGCAATGTACATGAGGTGTTGTGCAGGTTGTGTCATGTAAATGTGATGTTGTGCACACATTGTGCAGGTGGTGCTTTGTATATGTGGTACTGGTGTACATGTGGGATTGAGTGCATGCTGTACATGTTGTGTTATGGGCATGCAATACTGTGTATGTGCATTGTGTAGTCATAGTATCGTGACATATGCATCCATTGTGTTGCACTCTATATATATATATTTGTGTTGTATTATACACTAGGTTTAGGTGTATGTGTTGTATGTCAGGTGTAGGTGTATGTATTGCATGGTGTTGTATGCAGTGTGTGATTGTATGTGTGTGATGCACACTATGTGTACATGCATATGGTTGAGGAGAAAGCACTGGGTATTTGTCTAATGTGGCAACCGATCCAAAGTGCATACAGAATAAAGACAAAGGTAGAAGTTAAGGATTGATGAAAGGATGAGTATCAACATTTTATTTCAATTTTATCATGCATGTGATTCATGATTATGGTATATGATGATTATATGTGATATATGATTCTGGTTTATGATGGTTAAATGTGATTTATGATGTTGATCTATGATGGTTGTGTTTTGAGCTAACTAGATGTGATATGTTTATACATGATGTTTTGATCAAATTGTTAGTTTGACTTGTTGTGGCGGGAAGTGAACAAAATTGTAAGTGTACCTTATTGACGAGCTACCAATGAGGTATGATGTGAATTTATTTCAATTTATTTTAAATCTAATGGAAGTTATGTGCTTGGTACATGAAGCATGAACATCCTTGGTTGGGTGGTTGAAATCGACTGCAAGAATTAGCAACAACAATGAAAGGAATTGGAACATGCAACAATATACTGGTAAATCACTTCAGGAGCAGGGCCATTATGGGACACTGGTACCCAATAGTGTCCATTGATTTTCGTGAGCATGCTATGGCTGATATGATGGTTTTAAGGTAGGGATATGCCTTGGTTTTTGTATCTTCCGATGCGAGGAATCCTTGCCAAGGGATGGATTTCTCAGGATGAGGGTGCCAATGGAACTTGGAAGGTGAGTGATTGCATGGAAGGGGTGACCGAATTGCCATAGAAACTACGTAGCAGAGAAGGGAAGGCCAGGGATGGATTTGTTATGGTCATTAGCATTTTTAGATGGAATCAGATTCATATTGGGAGTGCACCATCGAATAAGGAGCCGATAACTGTTCACTGAGAGGACAAGTGGCGCAGGATTATAACGCTAAACATTGATGCAATTTTGACTTTGTAGTGGATTCTGGACTTCCTCGGAAAGAGGTGAATCATGGTATTAATTTTTAGGGTGGAGGTGTGACCCTTTGGATTCCTTGTTGATTGATACGGGCATCGTATCCTTTCATTTGTTGGTTTAGAAAATGTGCATATGTGTATATGTCATTATTGTAAATACCTTAATGAGATATTTTATAAAGCTCTAGTAAACATTATGATTGTCATGTTTTAACAGTGGTCATTGTAAATACTGCAATGAGCTGTGTTATAAATCTCCATGGGTAGTATGTTTTTTTTAGCAGTCTTGTTGGTTACAAGTGTCATTCAACACCGAGGAAGGTGTTCCCCTAAAGGGGAGGGTTGTGTAACAACCCTGGTGAAAATTCCATTTAAAAATATATAAGGCCACAGTTGATGGGACATTTATTCCAAGCGAAATGTTGGGAAAGACATCCTAGGGGGTGTTCATTCGGTTTATTATGGCTAAGGAAATTGGCAAAGGCAATGGCTAAGGATTTGGAAAGGAAAAATGACAATTTTGGCACATTTATTTATGAAAATAATGGAAATTAGGAGAAAAAGGAGTTGAAAGGTAACATGTTTCATGTGAGGAGGAAATTGAAGGAAAATAATGGAAAATGAAGAAAACAGAGGCCTCATTGCTAAAAAGGCTTCTGAAGATTAGTATGTAGGCTTGGTCAGTTGAGTTTTGGAGCTCTCTCATAATTCTCTCTCTCTCTCTCACTTTTGGAAACTAAGTTTTTTCTTGGAGCACTCTTGGAGGGTGTGGCATACTTGGATTCATGGAGAAAGAAGGCAAAGGAAGAGTAGGAAAGTGCAAGAGGGCATCGAGATCAACATCTAGATCAAATTTTCTTGCAGGTACCGAGTTGCACGTATGATTTCTTCATTAGTTTTGGCATGCATGGCATATGCATGTGGATTCTTGGTCATGGTCTGTCATTGGCATGGAGGATTGTGGGTTTACTTTCATTGTTTGATTTTGTTTGGTTCTCATGTTTCCTTAGCTTGGGTTGAGTTACTAGTTCTTGGAAGCCCTGGATGGACAAACGCTCTAGAAGCCATGTAACAACTTGGGTTGAGTTACTAGTACTAGAAGCCTTGGTTGCACAGAAGCTCTGCAAGCCCTTGGTGGGTTGAGTTCCTAGTCCTGGAAGCCTTGGTTGGAAAAAAATTCTAGAAGTCAGGTGGTAGCTACAGGTTAAGTTACTAGTCCTCAGAACCCTTGGTTGGAAAAAACACTCTGGAAGCCCTGGAAGGCTTGGATGGAGACCAATCAGATGATGATTTTTTGATGTCTAACTGTGAGGTGGAATCACTGTTTGATGGGTTGAGGTGGATGGCCTCCGGAATCCTTGGATGAGTTTTAATTGATGTGTTCTATGAGATCCCACATTCATGCTTGGAATATGGCACGAGGGTGAATGGTTGAAGAAAGAATTGGCTCAATCATTCTACGGTTGTGTGGAACATGGAAGAGTAGTCTTTAATTCCTCCTTCCTTCTCCTATTGTTTCATCTTTGTACATCCTTCAATCCTATCCCAAGTCGTTTTGAAGGGGGGATGTTGGGATATTCCGACTCATAGGAAATAAAAAAGTATAACTTGGTCTACTATATAGTTAGGTAAAGTGTGTTTCTTTAGTATGTACTTTTTGTAACTTACAATCCGACGGTTAGGATATGTTCTAGACATCAAGTGATCTGACGGTTCATTCTCTCCTCGGTATTATCAACACTTGATCCATGGCCTAACACCCTATTGGTCCATGATCTCTATTTAAAGAGAATAGAGGGTCATTTGTTAGGTGATTGTTCATGAGAGAAGCTTATGTAAATTTTATTTCTTTTATCAATAAATTTCTTGAAGTGTCCGTGTTGGCTTAGGTCGTGGACTGTTTCCCTCTTTGAGGGTTTTATCCATGTTAAGAATACTGGTGTACTGATCTATGATCTATTTATGAGCGGTGTCCTTTGGTGTTCTATATAAGGAACTTACATTGTAAATTCCTACAAGGTATCAGAGCTATTTGATGGCTGCATCCGTTGGTGATCTAAATCCGAAGCCGGTGCAACTCCATTCGACTGTCATTTCCAAGATCTCTGTTTCTGACCACTTTCGGTCAAAGAGGACTACTCTATTGTGTTAGGAGCATCTGTTCCAATGAGGAACCCCTTTTGTTTCACGTGAAAAGGTTTTCGGTAGCCCTAGCTACGCCATTTTTAAGATCTGGACGTATACATTCTTTATTTGCAGTTATAGTTATTTATCTCTCTATTTATTTCGGTTTATAGTCCTCTATAAAAAAAATTATATTACCGAATCTATACCTTTCATTTCTGCGTATGCTCATAGCCCCGCGACTCTGTGCGATCTAGCAAAACTAGAAACAGAAAGAAATGGTTTTTCTCATCTGTAGGCTCTTTTCTGCCACACCTTAGTGTGATCTTCAGAAAATCAGAAAAAATGAGGAAAATATCTGGTTTCTGACCAAATCTAACTTTAAGTCATAAAACTTGGATACTTTTGCTTGTTCATTTGGTTTGTGTGGTTGTTGTTTTGTTTTGTAGGCAAAAAAAGGTTTCTTAAGTAAGGACACATCCCAAAGCTTCAGTGAAAAAAAAACACCTTCCTCCTTTCCAACAATTACTAACATTTTAAACTAGCTCACTTGGTCTAAAGTTACTTTATGAGAATAGAGGTATTTGGTTCAAGTCTTTCTTTTAGTTGAGTTACCTTTTCAAAAAGTACATGTAACTTATGTTTTAAAGTTACTTTATGTAAAAATGTTCTCACCCATTGTAAAAAGTGAGTCACCTTTAATTCTAAAGTCACTTTATCTTTTATTTAAGTTATAATTTATTGGATAGTTCATAAAGTACCATAGTAAATGTGACTTTCACTTATTCATAAAGTGGGTCACATAAATAATATTTTTTTTTTTAAAGTGATCTAATTATATTAAGTTTGGAAAGGGGGTGAATTTTTTTAACATTATCATCAACTTCCAAACATTCACGTGGTTCGTTGGTATCTTCAACAACTTTTCTTCAAAAAGCCTTAACTTCTTCATCCAGAAGTCATTTTTAGGGCCGTTTTTTTTAATCAGCCTAATTTTTTGAGATATTTCCATTTGAACACTTAGTTTCAGCATATACAACTTCAATTTCTTTTAAAATGGAAAGTCCATTCCTAGTTAACTTGACAACACTAACTAATTCCAATGGCTATCCTACATGGTGGATTTACTTAGAGGTAAAGGTCTTTATAGAATAGCCTCAGGCCAAGAGTTTAAAATTCAAGATGAAGATAAGAAACCCAAATGGGAAAATAAGCAAGATCAAACATGTGGGTTGATAGGGATGTCTATTTCTTCAGACCTTAGATTCCATATTTCAGAAATTGATGCCCCTGATGAAGTAATGAAAAATCTCAGTAATGTTTTTGGAATTAAAAATGAAATTAGAGCCCATCAACTTGAAAATGAGTTGCTTACGTTGGACCCCAATAATTTTTCTTCCATTAAAGATTTTTTTCCCAAGTTCAAGACCCTTAGACTTCTCTTGGAAGGTGTTAAGGTTAAGAAAGAAGATGGTAGCCTTATCTATTCCATTCTTACTAAGTTAGGATCAGCCTACTCTGTGTTTGTTTCTACCTTCCATTCTACTAGATAAGCCTTTATTTCTCAAGGAAAAGCCTACAAGTCCCCCTTTTTTTATGCATTTTGTGATTATTTAATAAGAGATAAAGAAAAACTCTTACATCTTGGTCTTCTTAATACTGAAAAATTTTCTAAGAAAGCCTTAGCAGCCCAACAACAACCAAGTTCAAAAAATCCTAAGAACCAACATCCTAAAAGGAATGGTCCTAAACCAAACAAGGGTCCTAACCAATTTCAGACTCGCAATGAAAAATCAACTCAACAAAATGATAAGGCAACTAAAAACAAAGGGTAGAAGACTAATAGACATTGCAACTTTTGTAATTGTGATGGCCACTTAGAATCCAAATGCTTTGAGAAGATGGAAGCCTTGAAAGCAGCAATGAAGAAACATAACATTCATTTGGAGCACTTTTCAACTTCAACTTCATCTTCAAGAATAACATTTTCTGCATGTGGTTGTCAAGCATCTCAGTCTGGTTATGCAATAAATGTATCTTCTTCTTCTCATTCTCATGAGTGGCTCATTGATTCTGGAGCTTCTTATCACATGGCCAAAAATAAAGCCATGTTTTCTTCTTTAAATGATTGTAACACCAAAAATATATATGTTGGTGATGATAGATCTC
>APFE030826963.1:32053-62242 GCA_000404065.3 Pinus taeda | reverse complement strand
CTCACTTGGCCCGAGGTGCGCTCAACGCAATTTATCCTAAGTTCTCCGTGGTGCCTATTCTCCGTGTGCGCGCAACATAATTTATCCTAAGTTTTTTATCCTAAGTTCTCGCCTGTTCTCCGTGCCCTGCATGCAGTGCGCTGCATGCCAGATGTTTGAAGTCTATGCAGAGGCGTCCACGTTTCGAATGTGTTTAATAATATGGTGAGGTAAGGGTCATTTGTTTCCTGCGATATCATTGTTGTTTTGGCTCTGCAACAGAGAGTGGCCGGATGGCTGTAAGGCACCTCCTTCCGCGAGGACTGCGTCGACAAGCCTTGCAGGTAAGGAGTAACGGACCTAAACTCTTCCATATTGTTTACTATCTTTTTGTTAAAGCTCCTTCTATGATACATAGCCTGTATCGTCCTTCTGGAAGCAGGTAGCGGGTGAGTTGTTGATAGCTCGAGTCTCTACAACAGAAGGAGGCGTTGGTTCACTTCGCGACCAGAGGTAATTTATCTAGCTATTGAAATGAACTTTTCATTTTGATGTGATCTGAGGAAACCCTAATGGCACCTCTCGCTTTGTCACGTAGCTGATGCATTTTCTTGCTCGGCAACCTTACTCACGTAAGTCACCCTTTACTCCGGAATTTACTGTTAGCATTTTCTTGCTCGGCAACCTTACTCACATAAGTCACCCTTTACTCCGGAATTTACTGTTAATTATTCTCTGTTTCTGAGTCGTTCTCCTTATCTAATCCAATGTGCCTTCGGTTCGCAGGTAAATTAGGTTGCGGTATGATTGTTTACGATTCCAGAGAGGTTAGGAACAAAATCCCTCTTACATAGGTATTGCGTTTAAATTTCACATTGGTATTCCTCCAGATTGATGCTTGCGATGTGTTTTCTCAAACTAGAGGACTTATTACTGGAGCAATAATGTTATTTTAAAGCAATAGGTTCTTTTAAGGTTTATGACGCCGGCTAGAAAGCCACGTCTACACGTCTATTACTGAAGTTATTTGTGGGCAAGTGAGGAACCTGTTGAACAATACAATGTTTTCCATTTGCGATGTTGATAAAGGATTTTTGTGGGTTCTGTGGATACATAGTTCTGTTAAGTTAATGTCTTCATGTCTTTCACTTGGTTGTACCAATTTCGACCGTTCACTATTTCATTCCTGTTAAGTTTTAATGCGGCCAGGGTTTGAGTTTTAGAGCTGGGTTGGCCACCCGAGTACTGTATTTATTTTATGGGTATTAGCTGTTTCTTTGCATGTTAAGTTATATTTTTGGGTTTCGATATAGAAAGACGTTTATTTCTTTACGCCACAGTTTTAAGATAGGGAACAGTGTGTATAAAAATTTGTGATTTATGGTTCGACTCTCTCTTTTTTGCACGGATCGACTACCAGGACAGAGCAAACCGAATAAATCAGAAGACCTTGGAGGTTGTATGGCAGGGTTCCAAGACATTTGGCCCCTCTGCTCAGGTAACCACATAGTCTTGTAAATGTGTCGTACACCCTTGAAGGTTTCTTGGAGATGTCAAGAATACTATGTTGTTTACATGGTATTCTGATCACTAATTCTTTTAATTGCAGATATTTACTGATGCATATCCTGTTCACTATAATCCTCCAGATCGTTTTCGATATGTAAATTTTTATGGGGATGATAATTCTCCTCCAATTCAGGTAAGTTTTCGGTGGGTAAATTGCAGAATGGAATATGCACACTAATTCCAGTGATCTCTTTATTTAAGTCATGTTCGTGCGTAATTTACTGCAGGATGATGCTCTGCTTTTTGACAACAATGTTAAACAACGTGTTCATGATTTTGTCGAAGCAGCAATAACTCAGGTAATTGGTGTTGCTTTTGATAGCAATGCAATAGATGCTAGGATGATCATGCCTAGACCAATTCTATAGTTCATTCACTTCACCTTTTACATCTAGAATAAACTGTCGAAAATTCAATTTTCCATCTTAGAGAAGTATGAATAACTACTTTAACGCATTCTTATAAATTTTTTTGTTTTACTTCATTGATTGGATATCGTGACTTTCCCTGATTGTGTGCAGGCTAATGTTACTCGTACAAATCATATTATGTGGACAATGGGAAATGACTTTGAATATCTATATGCGGATTCTTGGTTCAGCCAAATGGACAAGTTAATCCACTATGTGAATAAGGTCATAGTTGCATTTGCTCTTGGTTATTCATCATATAAATCTCTTTTTGACATTGTAGCTATTCAGTATTTGATCTTCTTTTCCCAGTTTTGCTTTAGAGATATTTCTCCAAATTTTTTTTTTCTTTAACTAATTTTTTTACTGTAGCCATTACCTGAAAACATTTATTTAACTGTTTTTATTGACTGTAGCCTTGATTTCCTATAAACTTACTTTCTGAAATTATTTTACACACCATCATTTTTCTCTCAGAATGATCATTTCTGAAAATCATTCAATGTTACCCTCGCCTCCATTTGACTCTAATCATTTTTGTTTTTCCAAGATCGAAGCCTATCTCTACCTGTCAATATGGAATTATATGTTCCTCGCTTTCTTCCTTCGCCGCCTCCACACGTCTTATTTCTTATCCTCGCTATTTGCGTCAATGAACACATGCTGGACAACACTTTAATCTCCAATATTGAAATTTATCATTTTCGGGTATGGACACATGCCAGGTGACAAAGGTTTACGTTATCCTTCTTCATACAGCTCTTAGGATTACTATTTAAGTTAGTATATATATATATATATATATAAAATGGTCAGGATTACTATTTAAGCAATATTTACGTTATATATATTAAATGGTTTCTTGTTTTAGTAATCCCTATATTTAAGCCGATCATATTTTATTGGAATTGATTAATTGGTTATTTTAATGATTTTGTTAATTAAAAATTTTGATTGTATGATTTAATTTGAAAGACGTTGGTATGTTTTAGTGGTAACCATTAAATTAATAGATAAAATGGAGAGATAATATCTTTACATATCTAAATCAAATATTTAAACTATATTTAAAATATTTTTTTATCAAATCATTATTAAGAATGTATTGTGCGTTTTGTTTATATATACATAAAAAAAATAAAAAAATAAAAATCGAAAAGAATTCTATTTGAAAGGAAATTATGAATGCTATAGGAAACGGAATTATGCTTATAATACCTTTACCTCGCATAAAATCACATACAAAAAAACCGCACTCGCTTTACTGTGTTGATTCTTCCCATCACATATGTCTCCTACTTTATACATCGATCTGAGTTTTGATGGAGGTATAGAGCCTTTTATTACCCTGTTCAACTGGGACTCGCCACAAGCTTTGGAGAACAAGTATGGAGGATTTCTTAGCAAAAGAGTTGTGTAAGATTCACTGTCAGAATTTTGTTTAAAGTCTTCTGAAAAATCAGGACATTTGATTTTGATATATTGATCACTCTTTCAGGGAGGACTTTGGCTTCTTCGCAGTATTGATCATAGCTTTCAGTTTTATACCAGCAATTTACAACCAGCCTAGAATTTGCACCCCCGGGCAGGGACTACCGCTACGGCAGTAGCTCCCTTGTTTAAAGATGATATTGAAATAACTATATATATAATGTCAAATTTGAAATAAAATTAGGTTATTATGGATATTGAATTGTTTTTTTTATGGATAACATTTTTTTGTTATTAATATTTTTTTTAAAATATTACAAGGGAACTCTATGTTTAGCATGAAATGAATTACACATTTCTTACATATTGGGTATAAGGTTGCATACATGAATTACACATTTCTTACATATTGGGTATAAGGTTGCATATGTGAACTCCATACTGATTAGTGGATAATTTACACATCTTTGTTATACTAAAAATTAGGAGGCAATTATAGAGGAAATTAGAGATTTTTCACTGTAAATTACTGTACTTTATCTATATATATAAATATGATGTAAAATTAAGGTTGATAATTAACCTCCCTATATGGGGTCTTTTCTAGTGGGGAGGGGCATAATTCCATCCCCAACTTGTAGTAATGGATAGGATCACCATGTTGGAGATGGCACATAACAATTTCATTTCAAGGTACTTGTTTAACTACTAATTGTTTCAGGTGCAGATTAAGCTTATCCATGGGCTTTAATATTGAGGATCCATGATCATTGATTGAAAGTTTTCTTATTGCACATGGAATGGAAAAATTGGAAAACAAATTTGTTTCATGGTCATAGATGATGCCAGAGAGACAATCTCCTAGCAATAAATGTTGCTTTCTCTCTTTATGGTGCAAGAGTTCTCCTAAAAAAACAACTATGAGTAGGTGTTTACTCTACTTTCTTAGCTAGTGATTGTCCATCATGGAGCAAGTCATGATAATATCATTCAATCATTATTTGTTTTCATTATGGTGAATTTCACTCACTGTAGGCATTTTGTGTTTAAATTCTATGCTCTAAGTCTTATAACTATTAAAGCCTAATATAGTAGAGAGGCTAAGGGCATGAAGGACGAAAACACTTTCATGATTGAATAAATCATATTGTGTTACTTTTATGGGCTTGAATTATAATGTATTAACTTTTAAGTGTGTAATCTATTTTGGACAAAATCCAATGGGAATGTTGTTTCTCCATGCAAACCCAAGGGATAAGAAGCACAACCCAAAAGGAAAAAAATTGAGCTCCTTCTTCTAATAAGAAAAGAAAGATATTGTTCCAGGATGCAAATGATGGTGGTGATGGTGGAAGTGGTCAAGAGAACCACTTCTTATGTACAACCTCATATGTGAAATGATCATGCTTAGACATTATATATTGTTAGTATATTAGAATCATGTCCTACTTCCATGTTTAGGCATGAGGTTTTGTGTTGTATATTCCACACATTGTGCCATTTTGTTAAATATGGACATTTGATACAATTTTGAGTGTGTTTGTTTCTGTGTGTTTATGTACATGTATATGTATATGAATATTTATGTATGTATGCATGAATTAAAGTGTTTCTTTTACATGATGTTGAAGTGTTATATTGTTATTGGGAAAGCACAATTTTATCGTATTGCAAGCAGAAAAGGCTGGGCACTACCAACACAGAGCAAGGCATCTCCGTGGCAAGCACCCACAACATGAAAGGTGAAGGCCGTCGCAACCAGGCTGCTACAAAGGACCTTCAGCATGCCCATAAAACGTAGTCTCAGACCTCGCAACGCAACAAACGGAAGCTGGAGGAGTTAGAAAGCAAAGTCAAGGAGGAGGAAGCTAAATTATCTGACCATCAATTGGAGAGGAAGGTCAGTTGGCTCCAAGACCCCAGCACCACCTATACTCGTGCTACACAATTTGTCAGAACCCAAGCAGAGGCTTGGAGAATGAAAACAATGTTGGCTAAGGTTCTGATAGAGCAGGAGGAGCAAGATGAAAGAGTTCAGAAGCTCAAGCGCCAAATGGATGCGATGGAGCATGACCATATGTGTTTCGTCGAAAGCATTGAGTTTAAACTGTCGTCGCTTGACCAGCACGCTGATTTTATTAGTAAGAAGCTCACGATGCTCATAAAGCTTATGAGGAATTGGCCAATTCAGAAGGTTTTTCTGGGGAGACTTCAGGCGGTCCTCTGAATGACACTCCGAAGCCAGGGACCAGCCTCCCGCCGAAGCAGGGGCCGACCCACCGCTGACGGTTCCGGCCTTCCTTCCTTTTTGGCTCCCTTGGTCTCTCGCGTTCCAGGTTTTTATGCTCTCTGTTTTTTCACCTTGTTCTCAGCTCTCTACTCATGGAAACATGACCCCCCAACTCTCTGTTTTTTGGTTAATATGATGTTTCCTTGTGGCCGCCCTGCGTGGTGCACTGGTCCCTTTTTTGGTCTCTTTCCTGGTTGCCCTGTGTGGTGTGCTCGAGTTAACTTTGTGAAGCGCTGCCGCCCTGCGTGGTGTGCTGGTTCTCCCTGGTTTCAAATGCAAATCTTTCTTGCCAGGCATGCTGTTAAGTTGCCCCTAAATCTGCATTTGCAGAAGTTTTGTAACATATTCTCCTTTTATTAATACAAACACTTATTTACAAAAAAAAAAAAAAAGTGTTATATTGTTAGGTGGAATTTGTATCTATGTTGTGATGTTGTAGTATCCTTGATTGTGAAGTGAGAATTCTTACAAGTTGTACTTATGAAGGTGTTTGGATTGGGATTTTTAAAAATATATCATTTATGCATATCCCTAGTGATATAATAGTTGATGATCCTTAAAAAATTGCAATAGGTTTTATCCCATAGGATACACTTTTCCAAGCACATACCAAATATACAAATCTACAAATCTGGAAATTTACTTAATAATGAAGAGAATGCAAGATGAAAAAAAAATCAAATTTTCATTCACTCAATTTTTGGATGGAAATACATTTTATATATATAGAGAGAGAGAGATAAGAAATAAACTAGCAATTATCCCAAAAGGTACAAAGAGAGGCCGATAGGATTATTAAATTGGAATTGCAAAATTCAGTTACAGAATGAAATCTAATCTATGAAGAGCTTTGGGGCCTATAGATTACAAGAGAGTAGCAAAAAAATTTCAGTGAACATGTTAGTAGTGAACATGTTAGTTGCGTACTGATCATCTTGCAAACATCATCTTGCAAACATTAGCGTCAAGCTAAAATCAACAAGGGTCCAAAAAACCAAAATATTGTAAAAATCATAAAAATATCCATAAAAATATGCACACATTGGCTAGGCCAAAACACTAACTTTGTGTATGCACTCTACTCATTTTGTCAAGCATAATATCACTAATCTCAAAATAAATATACTTTGGTTTGATCGTTCTCTTTAATAAAAAGGTTAGTATAACATCCCAAGCTTATCCATATATATCTCAATTTAAAAGTGAAATATATATTTATATATATAATATATATATATATATATATATATATATATATATATATATATATATATATATATATTATATATAATAAATTTCTTTTATACCTTAACCTTGGAACTAAAAAAACCATCGCCATCGCTTTCTAATGTGTATGACACGTGGACACTTTCATGAGTGTTCCAAGTATTTGATATAAATATTATAATGCTTTCAATGACTAAGAAGAAATAATGAATAGTCATAATAATAATAAAAAATTCTTTATGACAAGAAATCAAAGGAAACTTTCTAAAATATTATATATTCAAAATTCCTTCGACAACATGATAGTGTGCATTTTAATCTATACTCTCATCAATCGTCTTTAAATATAAAATATAGACACGTAAATCAAATTCAGATAGGAAAAGGACAAACGAATAAATATTAAAAATAATTTGGTATGTAACATCCCATTTTCAGAATGTCACCCAAACAAAACTTTAACCTTATAACAAATCAAAAAGTCTAATGTAAACTATGTATTAAAAATATTTACAACAAGTTCCAATGCACTTTAGAAAAAGTGAAGTAAAAGGCACTTCACTTGAGTATCAAAAGAGACTTAATAAAGAAAAAAACAAAAAACATATATATATAACATTGTCATTGCTGGCATGCTATTCTAACAACAAAACATTAAAAGTATGAATGTCATATTTAAAAACTGAGCTGACCTCTCAACATAGAATGAAATTTAATTAAGGAGAATAAATTAGTGGTGACTTGTGAAAAGAATATCTTTTATTTATGTGAACAAGCTTGAGGCTGAGGCTCCCCCCTTTGGTCGTACCATACATGGCATGGCATAAAATGTTATACGTATGTAATGGCATGGCATAAAATGTTATCCTTGATGTTTTGGTACGTCCTTCCATAGAGAGGGGCCCATGAAAATATTATGGCTTAAACTATTGATAAGGATTAAGTATTTCGGCCAATGTCATGACGTGTACTCATATCATTTTTGGTCTTTCCTAATCATAATTATATGATGGTAGACTAATATAGTCTGATTCGCTACTAATATGAGTAGTTTAATAGTATGAATGGGCTAATGGGGTAAAAAATCTTTAACTATCTCTGCTACATACTTTATTGTAGCATACTTTATTATTCAATGGCCTTTTATGCATAATGGGTCTGCATGTGCTTGGGCACAGGTACTCAAAATCCCTCACTTCCTGAATCATTTTTCTACAACTCTTTAGGAAACAGTGACATAGAATCTCCTGTTATACTCGTCCATAACGACAAAAACACAATTCAAATTCCAACAACGAGAATCAAACGTTCAAGGGAGGGGGCTACAGCCACCATGGAAGTCAGTAATATATGCCAAAAAGCTTTTAACTCTTCCTTTCATAAAGAGTTAAAAGCTTCCGGAGCGCACTCATATCGAGTATAATCCGTAGACCTCCGAGTGTTGTGCCGGGTCTCTGCTGCTTTTTTTAAATAAGATAACGATGAATGAGGACGCATAAATCTATAGAAATTCTGTGAGGATAGTAGCTGTGAACGAAATTTCATAACAGAATATATAATTCGGACAACAATTTCGATACAAATTTGATGAACTGTTAAGCACT
This sequence comes from Pinus taeda, assembly GCA_000404065.3. NCBI lineage: Eukaryota > Viridiplantae > Streptophyta > Pinopsida > Pinales > Pinaceae > Pinus > Pinus taeda. The sequence continues at coordinate 53,732 of APFE030826963.1, read as the reverse complement.
GGAAATCTGGAAATATGTTCTCTGGTTCAAATTTTGATCTTCCAATTTTTAAGTTGTTGGTATTCATTATAAAATTTTCAAATCAAAAAGCATTTTTAAATGAAATAATGGCGTTCGCCAAACATTCCAGTAAAATTGTCTATCAGGAGTTTAAGACGTTTTGCCCCTTTCTTAAGGGTAATTCTTCGGTTAATTTTCTGAAAATCTAAAAATAAAGTATTAACCATGAATTATGATAGGGCTGTATTGATGGGGTACCAGTGAATAACAACTGACCTTTGACTAAACAGACATGCCCTTCTCTTCCTTCATTGCTGCAACTTTGCCTAAAAGCTGCTCTGTGATGCGGCCATTGTTGTTGTGGTGGTGGCTGTGACTGTTGATCTTGTGGGTATGAGAATTATTCCGCGACTCAACCAGTGGGGTGTTGCCGATCGTGGTCTTTTTGGGCTCGGTGTTGGAATTTTTCTTGGGATCGTTATGAAAACCAGAGCCTTTCTTAGGTTGACTGCTGATTCCAGATGTTTTTCTTTCATCTCCAGCCTTGGGCATCTTTGATCTATTTGGTGCTTCAGCTTCAAATTTGTCTTCTCGTTCATTCTCAGGTTTTAGACCTGCAGAGGATGATACTCATATATATCATCCATAAAGTAACTCATATTATCCAATAAGGGCCTGTTCAATTTTCTGAAGTTCTTTATGGAATGATCTCTGCAATAGTTTTGCAGGGAAAATTGTGTGAACTGGATTTTCATCATGATGTCCATTTTCCTGTTTCTGCTGATTCCTCTAAAAATGTGTGATGTAAAAGGTGTACTATAATATTAAAAGAAACCGACATTGGTGCATTAATCTTCATTCTTTTGTACGTTACATGGAAAAAGCCAAAACATAGCAAGTTTTTAAAATTCCACTTCATTTGCTATTCCAGGTTCTCAGCCCTGGTAGCATCCTTTAAATTCAGATTCTTCAATTAATAAACTAATTAATAAAATGAAAACAAAAGATTAGCCATATAATTTGTTGAAGACAATTTCCCAGCATTGGCAACTCCAATAATTCCCCCACCATGAGTGACTTTCATTCCTCTTCAGTGAATTCCCCTTTTTTTCAGAGTCCTCATCTAGTTGTTCCAAAGATCCTACTGGCAATGCCTTGGCCAACTAAAAAGCAAAGTTATGAGACTGGCAAATCTCAGCAACTCAACAAAACGATAATTTTGTGCAGAACAATTAATAATTAGATTCCATCCACAAATCTATAAAAGGTGCATCCATAAGTACATCTCATCAAATATGCTAATAAAATTTGGCACTCAAAATTTGTCTCCAATCTCAAATCTCACCTATGAGTATGCCTCGTATATGCCCTTGAAGAGCTAGCACCTAAGCGCTAGCCACTCCTAGTCTAATTATCTCATGCAGATGTGGAGCTGTCAGTTAGTCAAGGGTCTAAAATACTAGTGTGACAGAGAGATCATCAGCCCCTGTGCCAAGCTAGCCCAAATCATCAAGAAATTCATCCTTTACAACCCAATCAAATTCCTAATCAATCTGATCCAATACAATTGGATCCATATGCTTTGGTTGCAATGGTTTTGTGGCCAGCTGAAGGTGGCAGTAAATGAAGACTTGCTTGTCCAGTCCCCCAAGCTCCAACTTGTTATGCTTTTTGCTGTGGATGAATTAAAACATTGACTAGTTGCATTCACAACCTGAAGCACTGCAAGGCTCACTCAAAACCATTGGATCAATAAACAATCACTTAGCTTCATTAACTAATCATTGGAGTTCACTTGGAATTGGTTATTTGGCTCAATATCTGCTTAGTTATCTGTTACAAGTCTAGATAGTTTTAGTTCAGTTTCCAAAGGGCCTCATATTTACTGCTGTTCTTGATCTCAATCTAACTTGCAAAATATCCTTGGAAGATAAATCATAAAATGAAAATCAGATCAAAAGCCGGGATAACTTGCTTTGCCAGTAATAATAAACATATTTTTGGAAGATAAACCATAAAATGAAAAACATATCAAAAATTGGATACTGACCAGATAATTCGTCAATGTCGATTTCCTGGCGTTTGGAGCTCCAACGATTCCGACAGCCAACGACTTCTGGTCCTCTTCCCTGACCTCTTCTTCTTCTTCTTCATCGAGTTCATCATCTGGCTGTTGCAGAGACGCTTCCAGCAAAGCCTTGGCCAGTTCTGAAGCCCTCCTCTCTTTCTCTTCGTTACTCAATCCAGGAAACCAACAATGCTCTTCTGGTTTTAAAATTGGTTTCCAACAGATTTAAAAAAATTGAACAATGTTCTTCATTGCCCAGTATGGAGAAAGTGGAGATGACCTCATTACAAACCTAACTTTAATGTTATTCATTGCACAATATTGAGATATTTGAGATAGGCTTATGACAAACCAATCTTTAATTTTAAGAGCAAAAAAGCCACATCTTCTTTTGCACAAGGAGTTAGGGCTTTTTGTATCCTTCTGCAAACTGAAAAATAGGTTTTTACAAGGCACAGAAACAGAATGAACTCACTTCAAACGCAAGGTGACCCCTGGCTACTACATGTACAGACCAGCACAGATCTCAGATCTGCAAACAGAAATACCACATAGAATACTGCTGGTAGATTAATATGAGACAGCATGCTCTGTTTCTAGTTTAGTCACACAGAAGAATTATTATCAATGACAACAGCTCAGACTATTTTTCTCTTATATTGACTCTCAGAAACACCAATGCAAAGAATCTTTCCAAGTATCTTTGTTTTATCCCATTTCTAATCCTAACTGGATATTATCCAAACTCACCCATTTAAATTGGCAGGCATCCAAACCCATGGTTTCTGCTCAATAATTACAATTTGTTGGGCTTCTTTTTCTTAAAAAGTTATTATAAGAAGATTCAATTTTCTAAATAAAGTTATTATTAAATTGATTTTTTATATATTTTAAAATAATCATCATAAAAATTTAAATTAACTTAATAACACTACAACTTTCAAAAAAAAATATTAATTAAAAAAAACATAATTTCCATTAAATTACTCAAAGTAATTTTCAGTTAGTTCCAACAGGTTGTAGAGTAATTTTGCAGGGAAAAAAATGTTGGATATTGGGTTTAGTTTTCTTTTGTGTTTTATGATATAGACTAACCATCTCTTATGGATCCTAATTTTGGCGATTGTAGTGGAGATAATGCTTGTAGGTTTTGGTCTAATGGCAAACATAATTCCAACCAGTGGTATCAAAGTGACAGGTTTGTAGTTCATCTAGTAGATCCTAACTCTTGTTATTGTAGCAGAGACTAATCCCTGTGGATTTTGATCTAACCTAATTCCAACAAAAAATTTCTAAATTCCTTAATAATATCTTAAATAATAATTAGGATCTAAAAATACAATTATAAAAAATAGAAAATATAACCATAAAAAAATTCCCAAATTCGTTAATAATAACTTGAATAATTAATGAAGTCTAAAACTACAGTGATAAAAGATGAAAAATATTAAAAACTATATAGTAAGTTAATATTAAATTACTATATTTTATTATCATATCTTATCTATCGAATATCACATTATTTTCATAAAACTAACCCAATTAAAAAAAAGAAGAAGTCCTTTTAGTTTTTGAGTTCTAGCAAGGAATACAGAGTAATTTTTTTGGAAAAAGTTCCTAAATCTCTTAACTAACAACTCCAACAATAATTAGAGTCTAAAAACAGCATATATAATATAGTACTTTACTATTTTTTTATCCTTTCATCTTATCTCCTGAAGATAATTACATTATTTTCATTCCACCAATAAAATTGGAAACTGTAAATCCAATCCTGATTGACTCATCTCAGAGTGCTCTGTCGTCCTTTCCCTTTCCAATGAGGTTTTGTGAGTTCTCTGTCCTCCTTTCCCAGGAGGTTTTCAGAAAATACACCAAGCCAAGGATGACGGATAAAAACATTTTCTCATTTTACTTCTATGTATGTTTCTCCTGTGATGTAAGAAGTATTTCTCATTCATATATATGCGCTTTAATACCTGAGAATGAGGATTCTTTGAGAGCTCGAACATTGCCCACTCCACAGTGATGAGAGTTGTGTCAGAGGCCTCGATGATTGGCTCCCATATCGACATCTCCAATTGTTTTTGGGTCAACTGTGGCGCTTCCTTCAGCAATATATCTAGATAACAGTTGGGTTCCTGATGCAGTAAACGTAGAATCAGATTTGATTGCCTTAGAAGAATTCAAAAGAACTGGAATTTATGGGATAAATTATACCTTTCCAAAAGCAAGGAGCTTCTTTTGGTCTTCAATCAGAGCTCTGAGCACAACGTTTCTTCTCCTGTCCATTCGTTTCATGTTCTCTTCCACGTGCTGGTAAGGAACCCACCTCAAATAAGGAAAGAAATCCCTCCAATCCACTTCAATGGCACCTTTCATGGGATCAGCTACCAATATCTCGTAGATTTCCCATTTAGACAAATTACTGCCTATCTCTTCAACGTATATGGATTCGATGTCCCGGCCTATGACCTTGTTCTCGGAAATAGAAGCCATTATTGTTCATTATGTAGACTTCCGAACAAGCAGATTGAGGGAGAAAAAATAGACCACAAAGGTTAGCGAGACTCTTATACTACTCAGTGCTCACCGCTTTCAGAGCAAATGTAAACAGTTCATTGATGAAAATTTGCCTGAGGTTCACACCTTCCGCAAATACTGACTGGGAATGTATGTTATCCATTATGCTCTGCAACATACTTTCTCGAAGGGAATGGATGCTCTTCTGTTTCTGTCATCAACAAACAGATCTAATATTACCCAACTGAACCTGAACAATGCCCTGCAAAGCTGTAGAAGCCATTGGATTTGATTATTATGGTGATTCAACTATGATCTATTATATGTGTCATTCTTCCGCCCCTTGGTCGTCTCTGATTATATAGATTTAAAACCAATTTATATTAAACACCGATTACCTGAGCTGCAGCTCCCAGAAGGTTTGTAAGTATCAGTTTCTTGACCATGCGGTGGTACTCTCCATAATCGCTCATGGCTACCATAGTCTTCTCGCTGGTTAGGATTCACAGAGCATTTGGTAATTTCCTGGTTGAGATGGCAGAGAATTTGGTGACCATTGCCTGTCAATTCAGATTCCATCCAGCCCCGTTCAAAATAATAATTAAACCGGGATAATCTATGACATAGAAAATTGCAGTTTTACCAACAGATAATTATATTATAACTGATGTATCGATTTTAAAAGAACTGTTTTAAGAGGAAAATGAAACCCTGGGGCAAATGAAATAGAAAGCTTAAAAAAAAACCGTTTAAAGTCTAGATTTACCGGTGTAGGGCACAACTCGGCTACAAAGATGATGGCCGGGAGAATTGCATGCCAAGGTCCGCCAGATTAAACCCCAGAGTCGAAATCTCGGTAGGTGAAACCCTTCAGCCGAAGTGCTCACGAGTAGATAGAATTGCAAACGAAACCCTGGAGCGGTAGTCCGGACATGTGTCTGTACCTATGGAGATTCACATGCACCTGTATATATATTTCATGGCATACAACCTGCATGTATCTGCAAAGGGTACAACTGGGCTGCAAAGATGGTGGGCAGTGGAATTGCAAGCCAAAGACAGCCAAATGAAACCTATCACAAAATTGGTACAATATCCATATCTCCAAACTATAGAAATGTGAAATCAAGAAAAACTTACCCACCACCAATGATCCAGAACAAGGTAGGATCAACCACAAGTCCAACCTTGGATTCATCCAACTTTTATCACATATCTCTTCAGGCTAGGATTATTTTCCTCCTTAGGGTTTATGAACCCTAGCCATGTTGCATCACACAAGTCCATGGAAGGATGACTATAGTACTAGTCACCATATATACTTGTCCATCTTAAGGTCATTGAGGTCAAATCCTTTGCCTTCAACTATTACATAAACATAAACAACAATACCTACTTTGAACACCATCAATGATATAGTAACAAACTTGTATGTTAAGAAAGGCATCACACCGTGTTGAAGACTAATCAATTTCATCTCATAATGATATTCCAGTAGCCTCACATCCCATATGAAAAAGGTTTTAAGCTTATTCAAGTTGTTAGCTCCATTTTCCACCTCTTCTATTAGGTTATAAAATATAGTACAACAAGATCCACCATATTCATTGTCATTGATTACACAATGTCTATTTTTTTTCTATATGGTCTACATGAATAGCATAAACACTAGCATCACATGAGAAACCTAGAATATCCCTCAGTTGCTATAGTAGGGTTATGATTAAACTGAGTTGTATTGGATAAAGTGGAGGGCAAGCCATGGGGAAAAATATATTGGAAAAAATATGTAAATGAATACTTATTAATAAATAAATGAGATATATGCACTTGGCACAAATGAGATACCTTACATGCGTTCATGGTGAGAATTATAGATGAAATTGTAGATAAGCTTAATGGATAGGAGATAAATATCCATTAGCTTGCTTATACGGGGAAACACACTAATGGTGGAAAAGAATAAAATCTCTAAGGGAGAGAAAGGCTAGATTTTACTGAAAAGCCTAGTCAAGTGGATAAGAAAAGGTACAAAAACTCGCACAATGCTAAAAGAAACATTATCAAGAAGGAAATGCATTAAATATATATTGAGGCATCAACTAGTGGTTTTTTATTCTGGAGCCAAGTAGATCTCAGATTAGGGGGACTAGCTGAAGCAATCCATGCTCTCTGGAAGGTGCTTGAATTATGAGTGTGTGCCAAGGAGTGATTATGGATAGACACTTCAATTATTGTTTGGTTGTATAGTTTATGCTACTGATATCTCTTGATAGTTTAGATGCATTGAGTTATTTAATGGTTAGTGTTAGTTACATATATATGAAATTGTGAAGTTTGATAACCTAGAATTTGAATGTCTACACAAGAGAAGTTGTAGTGATTAACTTAGGTGGTGTAAACATCCTTACATTTTTGTTAATGTAATGATATAATCTCATTATATATATGGTATTACTAAGGTAATATGTGGATCACATGGAATAATGAGTACACCCTTCTGAAGTTCCACGTTTGTTTCATTATATCCTCTTAATTTTGTTGATTAATCATTTATATAGCATACATTCCTATATTCTACCATCTACACAAATTTATCCCTTATCTTACTGCAATATAGTTGTGAATATAGAAAATATGTTATCCCTACACAAGATGGATATGTCCTTGATCAATGTGAAATTGTGTGAAGATTCAAGAATGGGTTATAATAATTATTATATTCAACAAAAAATAACCACAACGAATTATCCAAGATGTGCTTTTAAAACTACACTAGTTCTAAAAGAAAAAACACCAACATGACAACCATACCATCTTTTCATGAATTGTATATCTTAAAACATTCAAGTGTTGTTGTAGAATATAATATAATTGCAAATTGTATTATTTATTTTTATCTAATTAATCAACCTATGCAGTTGAAGCATGAAAATGAGGAAACAAAAGGGAAAACATAATTAACTAACTACTTAGGCCATGGCCTAGTGCTAGATAAATATATTAAGCATATATAAAATATAAAATCCAGTTCTATTTTGAGTTTTATGGTGAGAGTTTCCTGGTATGAGGGACTCACTTGCTCACAAAAAATATAAAAATAAAAGCAAAGATATTCTATTAGTTAAAAACTACCACTCAACATAAACATAACATGAAGCCAAGATAAATAAACTTCATTTATATAGTAAAAGAAAAATGCTTCGTCACACATGCTTAAAATCTTACATAAAAAAATAGTTGATTCATGTCAAATTAAATATGGGAAGGGGATAAGTATCTTCATAAAGTAATACCTACAGTAATCCATGGAACCAATTAAATACCATAGCCCATGTGAATCTTTCACCTTATCACACATTGAAACCATGAGCAATGTCTGAATGCTAAGAAATGATTTAAAACATATGGCATTCACATTAACTAGGAATGCAAGAGAAGGCTTGTAATACACCATATACAGTAAAATACCTAATAACCATTATATTAACCCACAAGGGAATCAAAGGGATTTCGGTTAGTTAAGAATTCTTAACAGTATTTCCAAAAGTCTGAATTGTATGCAGCATTTAGTTTAAAATATATGAAGTGAGCTATTAGGCTATCAAAGATAAACAAAAAAGAACTTTAGATAGGTGAAGCTTGAAACTCTAAGGATAACAACTTTTAACAAATAATAGTTACAAAGCTACTCAAATATGTACATTTGAAACAATTTTGAGTGTGACTATTTGTGTATTTATTTGTGTGTGTGTTTATGTATATGTATATGTATATGCATATTTATGTATGTATGCATGAATTAAAGTGTTTTCATTTACATGATGTTGAAGTGTTATATTATTAATTTGAATTTTTATCTATGATGTGATGATGCAATATCCCTGACTGTGAAGTGAGAATTCTTACAGGTTGTATTTATGAAGCTGTTTGGATTGGGTTTTTAAAAATATGTCATTTAAGCATATTCCTAGTGATAAAATAGTTGATGATCCTAAAAAAATTTCAATAGGTTTTATCCCTTAGGATACACTTTTCCAAGTACATACCAAATCTACAAATAAGTTTATTACAATAACTTATGTAATAGAAATACCTTTTTTTATCTCAATTTCGATATTAAATAACTTAAAGATTAGACCCTATGTGATATTGAATAAAGGAATGACAAATCTCTAAAATTACTTAATCACCAAGTGAATTCAAGAAAAAAAAGTTCAAATTTGCATTCACTCATTTTTGGATAGAAATATACTTTATACATATATATAAGAAATAAAATATGTGCCAAAAAAATTATGACAAAATTAGTACAATATCTATATCTCAAAACTATAGAAAGGTAAAATCAAGAAAACCTTACCCACGATCAATGATCCACAACAAGGTAGCATCAACCACAAGTGCAACCCTGGATTCATCTAGCTTGTATCACATATTCTCTCGACACTAACATTATTTTCCTCCTTAGGGTTTACGAACCCTAGCCATGTTGCATCACACAAATCCATTGAAGGATGACTATAGTACTAGTCACCATATATAATTTTCCATCTTAAGGTTAGTGTGCTAAAATACTTTTCCTTAAACTATTACATAAACATAAACATAAACAACAACACCTACATGGAACATCATGAAAGATATAGTAAGAAACTAGTATTCTAAGAAAAGCATCAGAACATGCTGAAGACTAATCAATTTCATTTCATAATAATTTTTTCATAGCCTCACATACCATAAGAAAAAGGTTTTAAACTCATTCAAGTTGTTAGCTTCATTTTCCAAGTCTTGTACTAGGTTATAAAATATAGTACAACAAGATCCACCATATTCATTGTCATTGATTACAAAATGCCTATTTTTTTCTAAATGGTGGTCTACATGAATAGCATAAACACTAGCATCACATGAGAAAACTAGAATATCCCTGGGTTGTTATAATAGTTTTTTTATTTGACTCAGTAGTATGGGGTAAAATGGAGGGAAATCCATGGGAAAAATATATTAGAATACATATGTAAACCAATATTTATTAATAAATAAATGAGATATATGCACTTGAGAATGACATAGCTAGAAATATTCATGATCATAATTATATATGAAATTATAGATAAGCTTAATGGATTGGAGATAAATATTCATTAAGTACTTTATATGGAAAAAAACACTAATCCTGAAAATAATAAAAGCTTTGCTCGGCTAGATTTTATGGAAAATCCTACCCAAGTGGATAAAAAAAAGTACAAAAAGTTGGATGTTTTATGGAAAATCTTCCTCAAGTGGATAAGAAAAGGTACAAAAATCCGACAATGCTAAAGGAAAGTTTATCAACAAGGAAAAGTATTAAATACCTATTGATGCATTAACAAGTGGTTATTGATTCTGAAGCTAAGTAGATCTGAGTTCCTAGGGGGCACTAGCACATGCAATCCATGGTAGGGGGAAGGTGCTTGAATTCTAAGTGTGTTCCAAGCAATGATTATGGTTGGAAACCTCAATTAATATTTGGTTTTATAATTTATGCTAGTGATATTTCCTAATATTTTAGATGCATTGAGGTATTTCGTGGTTGTTGTTAGTTACATATTTATGAAATTGTGAAGTTCTATAAACCTAGAATTTGAATGTTTGCAGAAAAGAAGTTGCACTAATTAATTTCTATTATGCAATCATCAATACATTTTTATTAATGTGATGATATACTGTGATTATATATATGGTGTGACTAGGGTAGTATGTGGATGACATTGAGAGATGAGTACATGGTGCTAAATTGCCATGTTTCTTTCACTATATCCACTTAATTTTATTGATTAATCTCTTATATAGCATATATTCCTATATGCTACCAGGTACACAAATTTAGGGCTTATCTTACTGCGATATAGTTGTGAATATAGGAGATATGTTACCCCTACTCACGATGGAGACATCCTTGATCAATGGAAAATTGTGTGAAGAATGTGTTATAATAATTATTATAGTCAAGAAAAAATAATCACAATGAATTATCCAAGTTGTTCTTAGTGAACAGAACCATATTGTGTTTTGTAAGTGAAATTTTAAACTACACTAGAATTCAAGTAGAGAGAAGTGTTTTTCTAAAAGAAAAAACACTAACATGATAACCATACCAAGTGTTTATGAATTGTATTAGTTAAAACATTCTACTTGTTGTAGGTAGAATATAAGTGCAAATTGTATTATAGATTTCTATCTCATTAATCAACCTATGTTGTTGAAGCATGAAAGTGAAGAAACAAACTAGCAAACATAATTAACTAACTACATAGGCCATGGCCTAGTGCTAGATGGAATATATTAAGCATATATAAAATATAAAATAGAGTTCTAGTTTGAGAGATCCCTACTATATGAGACTCAGTTGCTCACAAAAGAATAAAAAATTAAAAGCAAAGGTATTCATTTAGTGACAAACTAAGACTCAGAAATATAACATGAAGCCAAAATAAATAAACTTCATTTATACAGTAAAAGAAAATGCTTCCTCACTCATGCCTCAAAGCTTACACAGAAAAATAGTTGATTTATCTCAAATTAAAGATGAGAAGGTTATAATTATCTTCATAGACTACATACCTAAAGAAATACATGGAACCAATTGAATACCATAGCCTATGTGAACCTTTCACAGTATCATATATTGAAACCATGAGCAACTTGTGAAAGCTAGGAAATGATTTACAACATGTGACATTTAGATAAACTAGGAATGCAAGAGAAGGCTTGTAATACACTCAATATATAGTAAACAACCGAATAACCGTTATATTAACCCAGAAGGGAATCCAAGGGCTCTAGGTCTCTTAAGAATTGTATTTCCAAAAGTATGAATTGTATGTTCCACTTAGGTTAAAATATATGAAGTGACCCATTAGGCTATCAAAGATAAACAAAAAAAACTTTTGATAAGTAAAACTTGAAACTCTAAGGATAATAATGTTTGACAAATAACAATTGTAGAGCTAGTCAAATAGCATGATCAAGCCAAATATAGATACAAAGTACATACCAATAAACTTCTAAAAGAACTATGAAGACCAAACTACCACAATGGAATTCAAATTAGGGATTAAAAGTGACTCAATCAAGATATAACAAAACTAAATTTGAAGACATTTCATCTACCTGTGAGACTAGACATAAAAGAATTTAGAATAGAGTGAACCTCAAGAATGAGGAACATCCAGTTTATAGAAAAAGACTAGTTAAAAACAACTTGGATTGGAAGGAAGTATATACCTGTTAAAAACAACTTGGATTGGAAGGAAGTATATACCTGCTTTCCTCATTTTATTTCCTACAACAACATTTCTTGAAACAATCACTCGGAGTATAAATTCCATAATTTTCTTTGTTTAAGGAAATACAAGATAATTTATTTGTCAATGAAAAAAATAATTTGATTACAACAACTTTGAAATTTCCTGACTACATATTCATAAATTAGCCAAAAAAAACACCTTTCATTCAACTATGGCAAGATAAAGTAATGGTAATGAGGAAATTGCAATGCCTTGTGAGAATTGGGAACAATATTCTATGCTAGAAAAAAAGAAAAAACTCAAAAATCTTTTATTTAACTGGAGAAATGGATAAAATAAGTATTGATTTGTTTAACACACATATATACCTGGAAGTATCCAATTGAAAATATAACTGTGGAAGTAATGACACTAAGTGAGGAAGGGTATGAATGCATTCCACAAGAAGGAATGGACCGAAGGTAGTGAATGACTGTAAGTAATAACTATAAAGCACTTGCAAACTCACACACAATGTGAAGGATCACACAAAATTTTTAACCCATAACTAAACTTATAATAAGGACAAATATACCCACTAGTGAAAGTATGTGTAGCTCAGTGTTCTCTTAAATCCTAAATAGAGCACAACATAATTCACTACTGAGGTATACCATATACTCTGAGTCCCAGCAAAACCCGTCTCACAGGAAGAATAGGGGAAATGGAACATGCTTTTAGGCATACCAGCACGAGTGCATCTCTGAAATCCTTAGGAGACCTACAAAAGGAGTGTGGTTTTCACTGTAAAACCCTCAAGTTATGACCATAACTGATATCAGGAAGAGGACTCGCATGGGAAACCAAAAAATGAAAAATCAAGAGCCCTAATATGCTTATATCAGTAAAATCCCTACCAAGGATAGCCCAAGGAATTAACATGGGAGAGTGTACCTCGTTTGATATTGTAGCGGCAATTTGCACAAAAGGGATTTGAATCCCAATTGTAAATGCATTAGTTGTGTGAGCGACAGCTATAATAAGTGATAAAAGGATGAACTATAATACAAGACAAATAAATGAAACTGTATATAGATATACATAGCCTCCCAGGAATATTTACCAAGAGCGTAGCAAGTTGCTAAGAGAGTTGTATTTATATCAAGGAAGGACATATTCCAATCATAAAAACACATGCACTCATTAGTAACTACGGATAGATTTCACTAGGATAGCTAGGAGAAACAAAGAAAAAGAGTGTCACATCATGTACTAAGGAAAACTAGGTGGTTACAGTTTTTTTTTAAGGATATAGTTACATATAATTACATTAAATGTTGCAATAGAAATGCCCTACTTTATAATTCCAGAATAATTGTGACATATGTCATTTATATTATGTTAAATTTACAGATTCTTTAATTTTTTAACATAGATTATCTCTCAATCTTCAAAGATGCTCTTTGAAGTTGAAATAGAAAATTTTTGATACAAAAGACATCTTTTTCAATATAGAACTATCTCACTTTGATTAAAAGCTTACAATCTTTTACCACTCTCTTAAGGTGATTTGTATTTTGCTTTTTTTGTCCTTGTTTAACTTCTTTTTGGAATTTAGACTAATTTGTGACATAGGAGGTTTATTCAAAGATTTCTCCAAAATTGACAAATTCAAAATTTACTACTAGATGAGCTATCTTAAAGCACAACCACTAAATAGATATATCAATAAAACTAGTCTCTCACATAACAACTTTAAATTATTTTACAGGAGAGAAGTGGATTTTTTTTCAGCATTCATTAAAGAATTCTTTTAGGTGACTTAGCAACTTTAATTCATTATTAAAAGATACCACGGTGAACTATTGTTAGCAACCACTAGCTTTCATTTGTTTAGTATGATATTCTCGCAGACTTAGCTATCCATTTAACAAGGCAAGGGCCTATAAGTAAACCAAAAAGGCTTTTTATGCCTCTAGAAAGTAGAATTTATTCCCAAAAAAATGTAAAAAGGTTGTGAAATCTACATTTGACTTTGAAATTGTTTCATTCAACACAAGTTTGGTGCACATTTCTTTCTCCTCTCATAATAATTTTTTATGGTTTTGCAATATGGAACTATCTCACTTAATGAAAAGCTTGCAGTCTTTTACATTCTACCTACACATTAATTGATTCTAAATGTTTTGATTTATGCATTATTCTATCTCCAGGTACAATAAAGGAGAAGGATTGGTTTCATACACAAATTTCATAATTAAGGTTAAGTTCTTCAAACAAAATGTTTGATGTATGAAAAAAATAAAAACAAAAATAGAACTCTTCATATGTGATGGCAGGGATGCAGGCGTTAGAGTTAATCTCTCTAATTTGACAACAATCTCCTTAATCTTTGCTTCAAATTCCTTTAAACTGGTTTCAAGAGTATCAGTCATTAACTGAGAGCTTCCTTCCTTTTTTATAGAGCCACAACGTTTCTAGATTATAATCAAAGGTAACCAACTTAAAAAAAATTATGCATGCTTTACAAGGGAACTATACATTATTATGCTTTACTGGAATAAGTCAGAACATCCACTAAAACCCATTGATGAATGCAATGGCGCAGCTCTAAAAACCACTGATATGAACCAAAACAATAACCAATATATGCAATTTACAGGCTTGAAACCCGGCTTGAAGTCAAGACGATTTAAGTGACTTAAGTGAACCTTTGCCAAATCGAAGTGCGATCCACCATGTATATATGAAACCATTTGAACAAACCATCGATGACAGGATTGTTTTGTCCCTCTGAACAATTGCTTAAACCACTCTAAAACCCTGTGCTCGAGTTATCAATGCTAATCAATTTAGAAATCTTAATCAAAACCCACAGCCGCACTTGTAAATTTAACCAGCCACTATACATAGTGGAGAATCCTCTCTGCGCAACACCTATACAGTGCTCTTGTAATTTCCACGCACACAGTTGGAATTACGAATGGAAATCCACGGTGTTTCTGCCTCTCCACGCAAACAGTTGGGGATTTAACTGTCGTTTGACTTCAAACAAAGGAAAATAAGAATATAGTAACGCATGCACATGTATCGCCGTATACAACCAAAGGAATAATCAAACTTGACACACAGATACAACGTTAAGGTTTAACAATTCTTTAACAGGAAATTGCGCTGGTTTTGAAACTATACGCCACTATCCCAAACTGCCTTACGCACAGATCTTTATATAGAACACATGAAATTCATTCAAAAGCCATGCCAAAACTTGCGCCATTCTCAAACTTTTACAGCGATTTCATTAACAATATACCGTTGACAATATAACATCCGGTGCGTACATGAGAGAAAGAGTTTTGTTCAAAAATACTACTGGCCTCCCTCCTCTCACTGCCTCCTCTCACTGCCTGGAAGCCAAGTCCCTTCTTTTATTCATAGGAATAGTTTCCTTATTACAAAAGTAGACTTACAAAGCAAATTAAAGCTTTTCTTTGTTTTTTTAACCACTAATGTAGCATGATTTATGCTAAGTCTATCTAGAAAAATAAGGCATGCTTTTATTCCTTATCTAGTTCCTAATTTTTAACTAAAAAAACATAGAAACAGCAGGCAAAGGATCCCGCTCCTTGCTTGTAGATTTTTTTTTTTTATTTTTTGGAATAAATCAGAAGATTTTTCCCTTCTTGAGTCACATGCTCTTGCATCAATATGCATATTTTTACCTTCTTTTCTTCAAGCAAATAATTTTCAATTTTTTCTTCACATTTTTGAATCCACCTTCTTTGTAAAAGTTATGGGCTTTCACTATGCTGCATGGGGGTCCATCTTAGCTAATAGAAGGGATGGGGTCCATCTTAGCTAATAGAAGGGATTCAACCCCATCATAGCTTCTTTGCTATATTATATACTGGTTTTAATGCTTGGCAACACCCACACCAAGGTGGGTATATCTACCATGAACACAATTTTGAAACAAAGAAATATATATTGACTTGTGAAAAGCCATATGAAAGTAAATAACATTATATTAATCCCCACTTAATATAAATTTTCTTAGTACCACTTAATAAACAATGAAGGAACATAATAAGAATGTCCACATTTAAGGTTAATTTAATGTGTGGATTTGGTGGAGCTTGAGAAAATTTACAATCCCACTAAGAAGATGATTTTATTCCATAGTGCATTAGTCTCAATTGGAAAATATATCTTATATGCTAGAAAAATGCATTTGAATGTTAAGGCACATGCATATATTAGGGAATTGTTTCAATTGATGGGGAAATTGGATAAACTTAAGTTTTTAAGATTAGAGAAAAATATCAAACAACCAATTTTCAACTATGCCAAAAGCTCAAGATCATGGTTTATAGTCAATGCATTTTGGTAAGTTCTGCATGCATTATGACAAATATAGATATTTTCCAAAAATAATTCACTTACACATGCAAAGAAAGAGTGAAATTATAATGAGGGTAATCATGTAAAATCAATACGTCTATGGGTAATAAGTGTGTAATAAGATAGGACAATGTTTTGAGTAATCATCAACTAGTGATTTCACGACTTATGATTTCTTAGATAAATGGAAACATTATATATTTAGAATCTCATTTTGTAATCCTATGGCCTATAAAGGGTATCCTTGGTACTTTTATGTTTTCGTAATCAAATAGGTACCATAGACGTTTTTGATAAATTTGTAAATCATTAAGTTGTATTTATGGTATCATTAAAGTAATATATGGTGGTTTTGAACACCATTATAAATATTATAGATATCTCATAAGATAGCTTGCTAATTTTCTACATTAGCTTTGATGTAAAATGATTAGATATATTTCAAATACAATATATCATTTTGTTACTATTTTATAAGCATCAATTTAATATGGTAATGACAAGGGAAAAATAGTCATGCTCATTTATAAATGTTTATGATGGGTCTTCATAGTTCACAATCTTTCTAGCTTTCCACTTACAATTGTATCCATCGTCTTCACCCAATCCTAATTGGTAAGTCTCTCAAATTCTAGTGCTTAGCTTATTCATAGACCTAATCACAAAGTGAGGACAAATAGTGATAATGGGTTTACTTAGAAACTAGTGAGGGACTTGTTGTGGATTATGGTACAAATTAAGCTTATGCAAAATAGTGTTATTTGGCTTGACTAAGAAATACATTTTTTCTAACATAATATTTTCTTATTGGTTAGTGCTTGTAAGGGTTCAAAATTAGTAGTTAGGAGAAAGAAAAAATATATTTATGATTGGACAATTTTTGTGTCTATAGTTATGTTGATAATATTGGAAAGTTTTTTGTGAATATGTTTTATAAAATTGAAATGTTACATTCTTTTTTTAATTTACCACAAACAATACATTCACAACTACTTTGTAGATGATTATTGACATTTCATTTTGAAACATGGAGCTTTTGAGTCACGTGTACTTAATAATTTTTCTTTTCATGTATTCTCCTTTTCAAAAATGCTAGCTAGTAAAAATCTTTTTATAATTACACTATTTTTGTCATTTGTGTATAGTTATGTTGATAATATTGGGAAAAAAATTGAATATGTTTTATAAAATTTGAAAAGCTATGTGTTTTTTTAATTTACCATAAACAATACATTAGTAACTACTTATAGATAATTATTGACAATCCATTTTGAAACATGGAACTTTTTAGTCACATGTACCTACTACTTTTACTTTTCCTTTTCATGTATTATCCTTCTTAAAAAAGCAACTAAATATATTTTTATTTCAGTTTGAAGTTTGGCCTCACTGGAGGTTAACTATCATCATCATCATCATTATTATCCATTTATACCTAATTAAATTTTAGAATATTATTAATTATACTTTAATTTAAAAATACTATTATTTATAGTTATTTTAATTTTATATAACTAATTTCCAATATATATATAAAGATATTATTTTTATTTATATATTAAGGAGGATAACTTTTTCTTTTCAAATCTTTCTTTACTGTCCAATCTAATTTTGAATTCACTTTGGAAAAAAAATTCTTAAATTAATCTATAATTTTATATTAAATATTTAAAGATAATTAATATAAAATTTTAATCATTTTTCAATAGTGCATCACTCTCAAATGGAAATATATGTTATATGGTACTCTAGTGTTAAAAAAATTTTTTTTCTTTTTTCATTTGAATGTTAAGGCACATGCATATATTAGATAATTGTTTCAATTTGATCGGGAAATTAGATAAACTTATCAAGTTTTTTAAGATTTGAGAAAAATATCAAACAACAAATTTTCAATTATGATAAAAGCTCAAGATCATCTTTTGTAATCAATGCATTTTGGTCATGTTTTGCATGCATTATGATAAACATAGACATTTGCCAAAAAAAGTCCACATACACATGCAAAGAAAGAGTGAAATTATAAAGAGTGTAATCATGTAAGATCAATAAGTTTATGGGTAATAAGTTTCTAATAAGTTAGGACACTGTTTTGAGTAATCATCAACTAGTGACTTCATGACTTATGATTTCTTAGATAAATGGAAAAATTATATATTTAGAATCTCATTTTCTAATCCTATGGCCCAATAAGGATAGTCTTGGTAGTTTTATATTGTAGTTACAAAATAGTTACCATTTTAGTTTTTGATAATTTTGTAAATCATTAAGTTGTATTTATGGTATAATTAAAGTAGTATGTGATGTTTTTTAACATCATTATAAATATTATAGATATGGGATAAGATAGCTTGCTAGTTTTCTACATTAGTTTTCATGTAAAATGATTAAATATATTACAAACACAATATATCATTTTTTTTACTATTTTATAAGCTTCAATTTAATATGGTAATGGCCAGGAAAAAGTAGTCATGCTCATTTATAATTTTTTATGATGGGTTTTCCTAGTTCACAATATTTCTAGCTCTCCTCTAACTAGCATCCATGGTCTTCACCAAATTCTAATTGATAAGCCTCTCAAATGCTAGTGCATAGCTTATTCATAGACATAATCACAAGGTGAGGACAATTAGTGACAATACAAATTAAGCTTATGCAAAGTAGTGTTGTTTTGCTTGACTAAGCAATACATTTTTTCTCACATAATATGGTTTTAGTGGTTAGTTGTAGCAAGGGTTCAAAATTAATAGCTAGGAGCAAGTAAAAATCTATTTATGATTGGACTATTTTTGTCATTTGTCTATAGTTATGTTGATAATATTGGAAATTTTTCTATGAATATGTTTTATAAAATTTGAAATGTTACATGTTCTTTTTAACGTACCATAAACAATACATTCAAAACTATTTTATAGATGATTATTGACAATCCATTTTGAAACATGAAGCTTTTTAGTCACATGTACCTAATACATTTTCTTTTCATGTATTCTCTTTTTAAAAAATGCAAGGAGTAAGTAAAAATCTATTTTTGATTGGACAATTTTTGTCATTTGTCTATAGTTGTGTTGCTAATATTGAAATGTTTTTTGTGAATATGCTTTATAAAATTTGAAATGTTACATGTTTTTTTTAATTTCCATAAATAATACATCACAACTACTTTAATAGATCATTAATTAACAATCCATTTTGAAACATGGACTTTTAAAGTAACAGTACTAATATTTTTTCTTTTCATATCTATCTTCTTTTCAAACATACAACAAACTATTTTTATTTTAATTTAATAATTAATCATTGTAAATGGCAAATATTATATCATTTATACACAATAAATTTACAATATTTATAAATTAGACTTTAATTAAAACATACTATTATATTCTTTTATTATTTATATTACTTTTGATATATCTATATACTAATATATATATATATATATAAATTAATTTTTTATATTTTTTATTTATATTATATGTTCAATTGAGCAATAATTTTTTATATCTTTATTGTCCATTTATGCTAATTCACTTTATAAAACCTTCTCAAAATCGTTTAGTATTTAATCTATAATTTTATATTACTAATACTTTTTGTTTCCCTATTTTATTTTCCAAAATCAACTAATCTTATTTTTATTTAATTTAATAATTAATCATTCTACTATGATAATATATTATATCATTTATATACATAAATAAAAATATTATAATTATTTAATTTTCAATATATATAATTCTAATGGATATTTTTTTTTTTAATTTTTTTAATAGAATTATATATAATTAATTAGAGAAATAATCTTTCAGTATTTCTTTATTCTCCAAATTCTCCAATTTAATTTTTGAATTCACTAAACTTTTCATAAAATAATCTATAATTGTATATTATGATGGGTCTATATAGTTCACAATCTTTCTACCTCTCCTTTTATGATTGCATCCATGGTCTTCACCAAATTCTAATTGGTAAGCCTCTCAAATACTAGTGCTTAGCTCATTCATAGACCTAATCACAATGTGACAACAATTAGTGACAATGCTTTTACTTAGAAAAGAGCGAGGGACCCGAAGATTATGGTATAAATTAAGCTTTTGCAAAATACTGTTGCTTCCCCTTACTAAGCAATACATTTTTGCTAACATAATATTTTCTTAGTGGGTAGTTCTCATAAGGGTTCAAAATTAATAGCTAGGAGCAAGTAAAAAATCTATTTATGATTGGACTATTTTTGTGAATATGTTTTATAAATTTTGAAATGTCATATGTTTTTTTTTTAATTTACCATAAACGATACATTCAAAACTACTTATAAATGATTATTGTCAATCCATTTTGAAACATGGAGCTTTTTAGTCACATGTACCTAATACTAATACTATTTGTGCTCATGTATTCTCCTTTTCAAAAATACAAGGAGAAAATAACAATCTATTTTGGATTGGACTAATTTTGTCATTTCCCTATAGTTATGTTGAGAATATTGATTTTTTTTTTTGTGAATATGTTTCATAAAATTTAAAATGTTACTTGTTTTTTTTAATTTACCATAAACAATATATTCACAACTATTTTATAGATAATTATTAACAGTCCATTTTGAAACATAGAGTTTATTAGTAACATGAACCTAATACTTTTCCTTTTCATGTATTCTTCTTTTTATTTTATTTTTTGTGTATTGTAATTATATATAATTAAATAGAGAAATAAGTGCATCGATGGTATTTGCCAAATTCTAATTGGTAAGCCTCTAAAATGCTAGTGCTTAGCTCATTCATAGACCTAATCACAAGGTGAAGACAATTAGTGACAATGGTGAGGGACTGGTGGAAAATTATGGTACAAACTAAGCTTATGCATAATAGTGTTGTTTGGCTTGACCAAGAAATACAATTTTGTTAACATAAAGGGTTCAAAATTATTAGCTAGGAGCAAGTAAAAATCTATTTATGATTGGATTATTTTTGTCTTTTGTCTATAGTTATGTTGATAATATTGGAAAGCTTTTTGTGAATATGTTTTATAAAATTTGAAATGTTACAAGTTTTTTTTTTTTAATTTACACAACTACTTTATAGATGATTATTGTCAATCCATTTTCAAGCATGGAGCTTTTTAGTCACATGTGCCTAATAATTTTTCTTCTCATGTATTTTCTTTTTCAAAAATGAAAGGAGCAAGAAAAAATCTATTTTTGATTGGACTATTTTGTCATTTGTCTATAGTTATGTTGGTAATATTGAAAAGTTGTTTGTGAATATGTTTTATAAAATTTGAAATGTTACATGTTATTTTAATTTCAATCCATTTTGAAACATGAAGTTTTTTAGTAACATGTATCCAATACTTTTTCTTTTCATGTATTCTTCTTTTCAAAAATACAACTAAATAGATTTTTAATTTAATT